>APFE031577099.1:51097-79706 GCA_000404065.3 Pinus taeda
TTTGGCATTACTCTTCCTCCACTGAAACCACAAAGGGATGTAAGAGAGGCATGCAAGATGAATGCCTGTCAAGGCAAATGGATGAAGACTTGAGCAGATTGAAAAGATAACCACTTGGGAATTGGTTCCTAGACCAAAAGATAAGAATGTCATAGGGACAAAATGGATATCCAAAAACAAGTTGAATGAAAATGGGGAAGTTATTAGAAACAAAGCCAAACTTGTTTGTAAAGGGTATGCTCAACAAGAAGGAATCGACTTTGAAGAAACATTTGCTCCCGTTGCTAGACTTGAGGCCATCCGAATGTTCCTTGCTCTCTCAAGCTTTTAGAAGTTCAAAGTATTTCAAATGGACTTGAAATCAGGGTTTTTGAATGGAGACTTAGAATAAGAAGTTTATATTGAGAAACCAGATGGATTCATCCTTGGAAATGATCCAAAACTTGTATGCAGACTTAAGAAGGCTCTCTATGGTCTTAAACAAGCTCCAAGGGCTTGGTATTATCGTCTGGACAAATATCTTCATCAACAAGGTTTCTCAAAAGGATCAACAGATAGCAATCTTTATATAAAAATTGAAAATATCAAATTGCTAATACTTGTTATGTATGTTGATGATATCATCTTTGGCAGCAATGAAGAAGCCATGAGTCAGAACTTTGCCTTGGTAATGTAGAAAGGATTCGAAATGTCCTTGCTTGGAGAACTGACATATTTTCTTGGATTACAGATCCAACAAAATGAAGGCGGTATCTTTTTATCTCAAACCAAGTACCTCAAGAAGATTTTGAAGAAGTATGGCATGGAAGATTCGAAACCTGTATGTACCCCTATGATTACAGGATGCAGCCTCAGTGCAAACGATGAATCAACAGCAGTGCATCAACCAACCTATAGATCCATGATTGGAAGTCTGCTCTATTTAACAGGCACCCGAACGGACATCATGCATGCAGTGGGAATGGTTGGAAGATTTCAGGCAAATCCTAAGGAAACTCATCTTCAGGCAGTAAAGAGAATTTTCAAGTATCTTCAAGGAACTCAAAACTATGGCCTATGGTATCCTAGAGATGTAGATCTCACTCTTCATGCTTATACAGATGCAGATTGGGCTGGAAGCGTGGATGACAGAAAAAGCACTAGTGGTATTGCATTCTTTATGGGTTCCAGATTAGTATCTTGGTTCAGCAAGAAACATAGCTCTATTGCTTTATCTACAACTGAAGAAGAATATGTAGCTACTGCATCCCGTTGCACTCAACTCCTTTGGATGATGCAAACCTTGCAGGATTTTCAAATCACTTGTACACCACTTATCTCCATCTTATGTGATAATACAAGTGCAATCAGCATTTCAAAGAACCCAGTCATGCATTCAAAGACCAAGCACATACCTATCAAATATCATTTTCTCCGGGAACAAGTGCTTGAACAAAAGGTCAAGTTGGAATATGTTCCCTGTAATGAAAAAGTTTCTGATATACTCACCAAACCACTGCCCAGGGAGACATTTGAATACCTCAGACAGAAGCTGGGAGTAGTTAATGCATCATCTTGCTATTGAAACCTGTCTGTTTCTGAGAAAAGAGGTTGTACGTGAGTTGCATGAGGAGGATCCGCGTACATACACAGTTTTATGTAGGCACAGTCGCGTATATGTTGGTTGAAGGAAATCAGTGGGGACAGACTCTGGTTGAAGAGAGTTTGATATGGGCCTGACATAGACCATCTGGCACAGGTTCAAGGGGAGCAGATAATCTTCTAACAATGCATTGTTGGCATTCCCTTAGAAGCTCTTGGTTTGTGTACACAAGTTGTCTTTGGTTTCAGGTGGATCTACTGCAGAAGGAGAATAGAAGGAGAACATGGTGGCTGATCTACATAACAGATGCTGCTGATATTGTTATTAATGTCTTTCATAGTCTTTCTCTAGATATTTCGTCTCTATGTCATGTATATATCAAGGTCATGTAACGGCCTATTTTGGTTTCCCCACTATGCCTAGGATGAAAGATGTAATGTACTTGATTGTCTTATGATGTATCCCCACTTGGTTGGGTAGATGATCCCCACTTGGTTGGGTGATAGATGGATGTATAGAGTCTTTTGGTGATAGGAAAGTCATTTAGGATGTATAAGTCATGGTTCTTCTTAAAGGACATCTTTTTGCAGATCTTGCCTACAGTCAGGGGGAGCATGTTCAGCACAGCAGAGCAGAGATTTCAGCATGGGAGCACAACCCTTTGCCCTTGATGACAAAGGGGGAGAATGATCTTGAGGATCTTGGGGTTGCCATCAAGTTCAAAGGGGGAGATTGTTGGCATTATGGCATAGGTTTGGCAGGTTTGGTGCTATGGCATAGGTGTTGTCCTTGATGGCAACTCACTCTGGTGACAGATCTCAGTTTAGGCTCTCAAAATGAAAGAAAAATATATATACGCAGGTTCTCCGTGATGAAGGCGCGTATACACGCGGGTTAGTCATTCAAAAGTCGCATATGCATATACACGCACTTTCATGCAGGGAAAAAGCGCGTACATGTGGAGACATGTGGGAGATCTCATTTTTGGTCCGTGGTATTTTGTCCTTGGTGTTTGAACCTATGGTTTTGGACCTTGGTATCTCGTCTGATGTGTTGATCCCAAGTATTGGGTCCTTGGCATTGATCTATTATGGTTTTGGGCTGTGGTATTGTGAAAGGCAAGACTATAAAAGAGGAAGAAGACCATTAGGCAAAGGATTATCTAAATTATTGAAAATTTGATAACATGCTAGATCTGGAATACTAGTGATTGGGTTATGGTGCAGATCTGGATTTGAATGAAGGATGAACCTGAGCGCAAAAAGGAAGGATAAGTTCTCTTGATGGGTCAAAATATTAAAGCTTGAATAGTGGTATCTCTGTATGATTTTGATCTGTGATATGTGGCGCACGCTTGATCTATAAATCTGATAATCTGGGTTAACGAATGTCTGAATGATTGAAAGAGTGAATTATCCTTTATAGATCTGTACGCAGTTCAGTGAAGCTAAGGCGCGTATACACGCAGTTTCTGCAAGTGAAAGAAGCGTATACGTTGGTTGGTATCGACGTAGAAGCATATACGCGTAGTTTCTACAAGTGAAAGAAGCGTATACGCAGGTTGGTCTTGACGAAGAAGCGTATACATGCAGTTTCTGCAAGTGAAAGAAGCGTATACGCAAGTTGGTCTCGACGCAGAAGCGTATGCACGCAGGTTTCTGAATAGTGAAGTAGCGTGCGACTGTTTAATTTTGTTTTAGCTGATTCTGCTGTTTAGCTACAATGTTCTGGGTTCATAATTGGTGTGTGATTACTATTACTGTCTTCTAGGTAAAGCAGTTGTAGAAGTGTTTATTTGATTCAGTACTAATTGGTGAAAAAGAGATTGTTTGATAATTGGATCCAGTCTGAAAATTTATGAAACGTGGTCCCTGGAAGAAAAGAGAGGGTTGTAGCTCTCTACAGGTTGCAGCCTGCGTACTGGTAAAGGACTGCACCAGTACAGAATCATTGTAAAAAAAAGTTTCTAATTGAAAGATAGAGACATATTGTAGCAGGTGGTTTTCACCCACATTGGGTTTCCACCTTATATCTTGTGTTCTTGTGTGTGATTGTCTTCTGCTCTATTTTACTGTTCCTGGTTACTGTTTATATGATTATAATGTATAGATTAATGTTCAACATCTGTAGAATATATTAAATTATAAATCTGCATGGTATAAGCAGGTTTCCTTATCTGTAGTTGCGTATATACGCGGTTTACTCTAACTGAAGTAGCGTATATGTTCTGGGTTTGAAAAGAAAATAATTGACCAGATAATACTGATTCACCCCCCCAGTATTATTTTCAACAACAATATGACCCAAATATTCCACCTCTTGTACTCCAAAGAAACATTTGGAGGTTTTTGCATATAATTGTTTCTCCTCCAATAGTTTGAGCACTCTGTCAACATGTTGAAAATGACCCTTCCAAGACTTGCTGTAGATTAGTATATCATCAAAAAATACTAACACAAATTTTCTAAGGAAGGGTTTGAAAATGGAATTCGTCAAACCTTGAAATGTAGAAGGTGCATTGGTAAAGCCAAAAGGCATGACCAAAAATTCATAATGACCCTCATGAGTTCTAAATGCTGTTTTCAGAATGTCTTCAGTCTTCATTCTGATTTGATGTATCCTGAACGAAGGTCTAACTTGGTGAAGTAAATTGGTCCATGAAATTCATCCAATAATTCATCAATGACAGGAATGGGGAATTTATCTTTAATAGTGAGCTTATTTAGCTCCCTATAATTTGGACACATTTGCCATGATCCATCCTTCTTATGCACTAATACTATTGGAGCAGAGAAAGAACTTTGACTAGGTTGAATTATACCAACCTCTAGCATTTCTGCAACCATACATTCAATTTCACTCTTTTGGGCACAGGGATATCTATAAGGCCTGATGTTTGGAGGAACACTTCCTGGAATCAAATGAATAGCATGATCATGATCATGAATAGGTGGGAGGCCTTTGGGAGTCTCAAATACCCTGCAATGATTGTCCAAGACTTGTTGGAGATTTGGAGAAATAGATGATTCCAATGTGGGAACCTCTAACGAACATAATTGTGCAATCACACCTCGTTTTTCTTTCTTTAGGAGCTTTGTCATGCCATTAGAGCTGATTTTCTTTCCCGGTTTCCCTGTGATACCCCTTAATTCAACTTCCTTTCCTTCTGAAACAAATTTCAAGAAAAGTTTTTGAAAATTAAAATTTATCGTACCCAAAGATTGTAGCCATTTTAATCCTAGTACAACATCAACACCACCCATTGGAATGGAAAGAATTGGACTATTCAACACATATTCTCCCATGGATAACTTGATATTATGGCACTTTGCAGAGCAGTTTATGGTTCCTCCATTTGCAACCATCACTTGACACTCCGGTGCTAGATATATGAAGCAATTCAATTCCTTGGCTATCTTACAATGAATAAAATTATGGGTATTGCTCGAATCAATCAACACTATTACCTTTTTCTTCTTGATGTGTCCTTCTATCTTGATAGTTTAAGGAGTGGTAATTCCAGCTAATGCATTAAAACATATGGTCGGATTCATTTCTTCTTTCTCTAGGGTTTTTTCTTGGTGTGTATCCTCTTCTTTTGATGTTTCTTGTTCCTTTTCTTCCTCCTCTTCACAATCTAGGTAAAATAATTTCTTCTCAATACAATTATGACCTTTAGTGTATTTGCTATCACAACTGTAACAAATCCCTTTTTCTCTTTTTTCTTCCAATTGTTGTGGTGTCAACCTTGTATGTTGTGGAAGGCTAGGGGCAACAACACTTCCATCTTTATAGTTGTGAGTGGTATGCTTCCTTGTTGCCATAATTTTGCTTTAAATTTTTCTTGCCAACTTGAATGCCTTCTCCAATGAATCAGGTTCCCAAAGATGAACCTCATGTTGATTGTTATCCTTTCAAGTCCCTATGAACACATCAATCCTATGATCCTTTGGAATATCTTTTACCCTTATATTTAATTTTTGGAAGTCCTCGGTGTGCTCCACCATTGAACCATTTTGTTTGAGATTTATCAATTGGCTAAAAAAGTTGTTGCTTTTTGTATCGTCATAATGTGCTATCATTTCTTCCATAAAAAATTCCTAAGTGGCAATTGTTTATGAGAGAAAATCCATCGATACTTTAAAAACTCATTGGGTTCCAAATATAAAGTTGCAATGCATACCTTTTGTGTGCTTTTCACGTTATGGAGATCAAAATATTGCTCCATCTGTAGTATCCATGTTACGGGATCCTTGCCATCAAACTTCTTCATATCGATCTTTGGAACATGGTGGGTCTTCAATCCAACGTTAGAGTCTATGAAATCATGACTAACATTTTTTTTTTTCTCATCACGAGTTTCCTTTACTACCCTTTCGCCATTAGTAAGAATTTCTTGTAGCAACTTTGTCAAATCTAACTTCAAATCTTCCATGTTGCCTTTATGTTTTTCTTCTATACCATCCATATTAGCTTCCATTCCATTCTTTAAGCCATCCATCTTAGCTTTAGTTACTTTTTGTGAGAGCTAAATTTGTTGCACTGGTCTCGTAATTTTGATTTATCATGTTGCATTTCTTCCTCTTCTTCATGTGCCATAGTAGAGATTTCAGGTTGCTTACTAGGTGTTTCCTTTTTATTTCTTTGGGTCATCAATGAATAATAATTATGCTTCACAATTCCCTTTGAATCACTTCAAACTACCTTTTTTTTTTTTCTTGGCTTTGTATGAGCTCGATCTTGAAATGCCTATGACTCTGTAATTTCTGATATCCAAGTTATGAAATTTTGATGTGTGATATCCCTCTGAGTCTTCTTTCTAACCTCACAAGTCTGATCACAATTGGATTCCCTAAGAAAGAGTTATTCCCAATATCCCGTGATGCCCTAATTATAGACTGGTTTAGTAGAGTGAACTTGTACGGCGTGCCATGTGTCCATTTTTTGAACTTAGGTTCTGAGAACGATACCCAACAAACTATAGCCCGTCTTCTTTCTGTCACAATTTACGAAATTTGAATCAGATTCTCAGAGAGAAAGTTATGACAAGTTTCCCAAGGTGACCTATTTGAGATCCAATTTGGGAGCCTTAAAAACCCTAAATTCCTCAGTTCATATCTCTGAAATATAGAGAGAAAAGATCTGAAATTCGGTCCCGTTTTTCATCATGATTTTGTCTCAAATGGGTTTTAATTTAAGCTTCATAAACATCTTAGAAAAAAATCTATAGTAAAAATTCCACAATGACCTTTTTGAAGTAGCGAAACCCCGAAATCCAAAGCCCTGATACCAATTGTCATGCAACCAGCTCAGAAAATAGAAGAAATAGATAGATAAACGACTTAAAACATAGCCTCTTCAAGGGGAAACATAATTTACATTACAAAAATGAATAATTCTTGGATGATACAAATGACAAGACCTCCTTTCTATATATATGAGTCTAAGGGGTCACAATATAATCAGAGCCTACATAACAATAATAATGTAAGGACACAACAATAAAAATAGTGGGCTTCTATGGGGCACAATAATAAAAATATGGGGACAACATGGGCACAACAATAAAAATAAAGGTTACAATGACAATAATAATAAGTGAACACACTAGTATTATAGGGACCTAACATATAACCAATGTACCCCCAATACAACATTGGTGTCTACAAGATCTATGACATAAAATTCATTGGTGAATGTGTAGCTACCTAGTGTCATGCTAAAGCTTGGAATGATCTGCGTGCATGTCATGCTGTACCCATCAACTAGCACAATGCTAAAACCCTCAAACTTTTGTGTGGGAATACCTCTTCTTGCCACCAATGCTGCATCGATGAATTTGTGAGTTTCTTTGCCATCGAAGAAAGTTGTAATTCATTGCCCTTGTATGACACGCCCGATCCTGAAGGTGTAATATCAAGGGATTCCAAAAAGAGTGGAGATAGTACCACCCTTGATTCTTGTATGAGGTCTCTCATCCCATTTAGCTTCCTAGATGGGATTTCTCCTCTTTTTAACTTATAGGTTCATTTCTTAGTGTTGGCATTGCATGTTCTTCATCATCAATATTTGACATCACTTCAATATAGTGGACCTTCTGCTTTCCCCAACATTTATGACCTGGTTCCAATGGTTCCTTGCAAGTGAAGCAAAGTTTCTTCCTCCTTAGCTTACCTTGGGTCTCATCATCCAACTTGTCCTTCCCAATCCAATCTCTTTGAAATGGCTTCTTATCTTTGTTCCTCTAAGGGATGATGGGTTTGGATGGAAACTTAGCTTTAGGTACCAAATCTCCCATGTTTTGTGTCTTAGTAATATGATCTTGTAAAGTGGCAAGTTTGGAGGCCTTGACACACACATCTAGTGGTTTTGCTAAACCTTCTATGAAGAGCATGATCGACCTTTCCTCAGATATGTATGTCACCATAATAACTAGCCACTAAAATTATGAAATTTAGGCCTCTGGTGTTCCGTTCTTCTTGAGTTGTGCTAGCTCCTTGAATTGTATGCCTAGATCTCTCTTGTCAAACTAGTCTATCAATATTTGTGTGAAGTTCTCGTAAAAGGTGACGCTGGAAAATCCCAAGGTAACCAATCCGTGGTACCAACATTCATACACTTATCCTTCCAAATGCAGGGTGGAAAATTTGATAGCATTTTCTTCCAACATTGGGTTAAATTGGAAGTAGGTGTCTAACTTTTGTACCAAAGCCCTTGTCGAGTACTTGGATGATCCATCGAAAGAGGGAATGAACAATTTCCCATCCTTGCACAATAGATCATGGTTTTATTGTGTAACTTGGGCCTATTTTTGTACTTAATATTATTGAAATTATTAAAGGATATGGATTCTTGAACATCTTATCCCAGTGATGCATACTCCTTGTCATATTCTGTAAAATTTCCATTCTATTTTGCAGTTCCTTGGGTTGCTACCCTCTAAGCATCTAGAGACTAGGGTAGTAGAGGCCGAGGGTGCCTTCTACCAGTTTACTCTCTGTTAGTTTGTGTAGAGATGTTAAAGGAGCCAAGATTATGGTTGATGCTTCCCTCTGCCAAAACCCTATTATCTCCATTAGATCCATTCACAACATTGTTACTTGCATTTTTCAGATTTTCCACAATCAGGGAAAAGTATTGAGCCATTTAATGCTACCCTTGTGTCAAAAGTCAAGTTATTTGTTGCTACTCTTGTGTCATCTATTATGCTATTTGTTGCTACCCCCTTTCTAGCTAACTCGAGATGTCAAAAGGGGTAGCTTTTGGTGGTTTCTCCTCCCTGTCTGCCATGACTAAGTTGTGGGTACCCTTATTTTTCCTAACTATAATATTTTCCTATTTTCTAAAAGAATCTAGAGTTCATATGTTCATAGGATGGTATGATGCACAACTTTCATACCATTGTAGTATTCCCCTTGGGAAAATTAATCTCAGGGTTGAAAAGAGCACATGACAAAACTTGTACTCTAACTAGTATCATAATATTCTTCAATTTTGCAAAACAGAGATAATGTTGAATGCACAAACATTGTAAGCAAGTAATTAATTCTACCAACAACTCATAAGAATAAATCCAATTCAATAATAGGTTAAAAATCTATTGGAAACTGGACTATATTGAGAGGGGGGTGTGAATTAGTATAGTGCATGCATGGTCACCAATTTATACTTTTTAGTTTTCTTACCAATAGTTATCTGAACTATTAAATAAGAAACAATACGTGATATAAAAAGAAGATTTAACATATGAAAAAAATTCAACTACAACATAAGAATCAACACACAAAAGAAACACATGTGGACACCAGACATAACTTGAAACCCATAAATGGAAAAACCACGAATTTGTTGTTGTGATGTAAAGAAAGTAGCCATTCCCTTTTAACATAATCTTTTTGAGGCTCCAACCTCTTTATTTTTCCAACTATGACTTGATGGAAGCACCCACTCTTACTTGCATCAATTTTATGCAGGCTCCTACCTAGATGAGGCTCCTACCTTGATTTTATTCTCGAAGCTGCAACTTGTCGGGAATCTCCTACTCCCTCTTCTATAGGCTCCAACCTGCTCTTTTTTCGGCTACTACCTGAAAGGAGACAACAATCCCCTGATACATAAAATATTTAATGTGCTGGTTTGCCTAGTCTTTAATACCAAATAAATCCATCTCTTAGCCTCTGTTTTGTAATTTGTTCATGATTTCTTTACAACTGCTTATCTTTTTCTCCTCCTTATTTCTACATCACACCTACTCTTATTCCTCTTTCTCTTTGTGCCAGTAACTCACGAACTAGGTCTCACAAAAATCAATCTTCTCTCTAACAAAACCAACTACTTTGCTATCCAAAAGCATATATTTTTATGTACATAACTTGTTGACTGTTAGTATTCCATGCAAGAATTTGAAATGAAAGGCCGACCCTTTGTATTCTAGCTATTCATTTCACTTTTTTAGATTTTTAAGATCAAAACAAAATTATTGCTCCACCAAATATTATTTAAAAGAGTAACATCAACCAACTATAATGATCACATAAGCCAAAATAATGCCAAAACCATCTAAATTTATTGGGATAACATGAGATTTTCCTTTTGAAGTCTACAAGACACAAACTTTGGTTATCAATTATCAATTTGGGATGTGAATGAATATTATCCACTATCAATATTGTCTACAGACGCTGATAGCTACAAATTAACCTACACATGTTCTCTGAATTAGGGAAGAATAAAAGTTCTTCTCCCATATATGCAACAAATTCAACTTCAAAAAATTCAAGCATTTACATCACAACATCTCCCAATGATGGTGGACATACCTCTGATATACAATCAACAACTTCATATCAACAATTCATAGGAGCAATTCATACATAGGAGTATTAGCAATAATCACTAACTTACTCATATCAAACTTAGATTTGCAATTGGACAACATTAACTGTAGATTAGACTAACACAAAAAACCTTCAACACCCTTTTCCATGAATGATAACTTTGCCAACAATCCCCCCTTTCAGCATTGATGGGAATACTGATTTGATTCTCCCCCTTTTGTCCCGAAAATAATTTCTCCTTATTGTTCCTAACCTCCCCATTTGACATTAATGGCAAGGGCGTTCAATAAAACTAAACATTTACAGTAGCACTAAAATTCAACCTTCACTCCCAGATGGAACAACCTCCAAATTTGGTTCACCCAATGAGTTGTCAGATGCTTGCAGAGGAAAACTCTTCACAATATATTTCACATTCAACTCTGCCATTATCTTCATGATACACCTTAGTAAACAATAAAAAACACAACACTGTAGATCTGCATCATGTATGTTTTTCAAGAAAGTTTCCACATACTCAAGATATTTACTATCGTCTACATCCATGTTGTTATTTTTATGTTCAACTCTTCTATTAACAATTTAGACCAATGCTCCACATAATACTTCCACAATGGAACACATGTGTCCCTGTCATCAACTCTTTTCATTTCCCTCTGAAGAGATGACCAAATTATGAATAAAGACCTTGGAAGAGACTTTGAAGGATAGCATACACTTGTTGTCTTTACTTTTGAAACAAATAAGGAAAACCTCTTCTACAAGAGAAATACTGTAATTTTATATGTTGTCAAGGTACAGAACCATGTCTGCAAATGTAGCAAGAAGAGTCATGGTAAATTTCAAATACTCCCTCAATCAATGGTGTCATTGATATAAACAATGATGTTGTGGCACAAGTGTTCACCCTTCACTTTTAAGTACTTGCTGTAACGGCTGCAACACCATCCAAACTTATGTCTTGCACTTAAATTTTAGAGCCTTCCTTGGTCTTCACCTTTGTGGTTGTAAACACTTGAGCTCATTTCATGAGATTTCAAAGAGTCTTTTCACCCCTTTTGCTTGTTTGATAAACTATTGTCTTTTTGCATGTTTGATTGTGTTACCATGCTTGCGGTCCTTTTAAGGTGATTTCGAAGGTTTGTCTTTGTGTATTCGATTTTTCCTATCTATGTAAACATCCTTTGCACTCATACACAAAGTTTCATGCATTGTTGTACAATTGTTGTCACGATCATCCAAAGTCCATCTTAAGTGTCGCACTTGTCGCCTTTTGTTATATGATAGTCTCACAAAGGGTAATGCTTTGCCTTGTTGTTCCGATGGTCTATGTTTTCATGTCGTCTAGGTATCCTAAGTGTGTGATCACAAGTTCAAGTTCCTCACAAGTTCACTTTCCTCCCCCACTTAGCCATTTCTCCAAAAATTCCTCCGAGCGGGAAACTCATTTTCACCGGACCCTGTCTGAACTGCGCACTATGTAGTCTCAGCCCTTGGTGATGCAACCTTTCTTCTTGGAACTGCGCAGTGCACAATCACTGTCCCACAGGGTAGTTTCACTGCACAATTCCAGAGTTGAGTAATCTTCCTTCATACCCAAAATTGTGTAGTAACTTCTCCCAACCTGACCTGAATTGCACATTTCGCAAGATCAATCATTAATCTTATTCCCTACCTACTAGGACCCCTCAATGCGTAGAGGACAAAGCCTGCCTTGCCTCCCAGAATTGCGCATAAATGTCTCCCCAGTTCCCTCCCTCATTCGGGACTCGCTGAACTCAAAAAATGCACAAACCTATCCTCCCAGGCCCCTTTGTTTCCTAGTCCTGCCTTGCCTCTGAAAACTATGCAGATTTGCTTCTCAGGGTCCCATCTTGCATGAACCATTGACTGGCTCAACTATGCAATCTTGTCTCCTAGTGGCTTCTGCATAATTTTTTCCCATAGTGAGGACTATGTTCAAGATTTCTCAGCTAATACTAAGTTGCACTCTGTGCAGTCTCAGTGACTAGCCTCCCTCCTTGTCACCTGTAATTGCGTAGTTATTGGACCCTCTTTCCCAACTTGTCACATGTTCCATGCCCATTCCATGAATAAAAATGCTTTTTCTTAGACTAGGGATTTTTTGGATTTTATGTCATCTCGTCATGATTGAATTGGAGGAACAAGTACACTATTAGATCATGGTGAGATGATGAAGAAGGAGAAGAAGGAGAAAACATGCTAGAAGACTCACTTATACCTAGACGAACGAAGAATATTATCAAGTATAAGCAAGGGGAAAAATGCATGCAACCACCTCTCAAGACGAAGATCATTGAAGACCCTGCATCATCAAGCTATGCGGAGGAGAAGAGAAAGCACATCCAAGAACACATCTATCACTATGCTGCAACAACGACTTGACATTGCCACCTCAACGAGCTAGTCCATGTCAGCAGTGTCATGTGAAGTCGTGTCATGAGTTGTCCACATCACTATTATGAGCCATGTATATTGTAATGTAAAGTGGAAGTCCAACGGACACACATGAATATGAAGAGTTATGTCAGTTGAAAAGTCATAGGAAGTTGAATAGTCATGAGGGTAGTAAAAGAGTCAAAAGGGTCAAGCATCACCCCTTGGTTATATATACCCCCTCATTGTATGAGAAAAATACTTTTCACCTTGGCTCCTTCTGCAAAGCATAGAGAGTTTCAATCAGTTCTTTGAGGAGCAAGGGGTGGCTCTAATGTCCGACTACTGGGGCTAGTGATGTATGATGTGAATATGTGTCTTGGAACTTTTGCTTAATACATAAGCCGTTTCAGGCCATCATGATTCCATGCATGACTTATGGATGTTTGTAAGACTATTTTGTGACCATTTATATTTCATGTTTGTTTCACATGTACTAAGATAGTTGAACTATTTCGGTTGTTTTAGTGCTTCTCTTGTTGGGAATGTGCTGTAATACTCTTCATTGCTGTCTCATCCTTGTGGAATACTACGTAGGATATAAGATAGACCTTTCTGGCTCATCAGTTATAATGACTATCACATCCATTGTGGACTATTCCATTGGATGGTAGACATGTCTTTCCATGTTCTTTGGTTTTAACAACTACCACATCCACTGTGGACTACTCCACTAGATGTTGAACAATTCTTCCTGGTTCACATGTGTCTCTTTCTTGGTGGTACTATTACCTCTCACTTAGAGGCTCACTTTTCTCCTCCCTTTTGCAATAATAGAACCAAGAAATAGTCACGTTGCACACTCACCTTGATTTTCAAAGGTACCATTGCAACACTCTTTTGTGCTGAAAGCTAGAGCCGAGTCAAATATCTAAGTATTTGGAAATTGGGCCATCATACCAGATGGGACTCCTACACCATTTGGTGTGAGGTTTGATTGAGACCTCATATCGGGGAGATCCCTTGAATGTTGACAGATACAACACCGTCAACATGTCTGGTGCTGGAAGGAGGGAAACCAATAGTTTATGGCTGATTGTCCCACCGACCCCACTCATCCATTTTCTGGTCAAGGCAGTAACATTCACTCCCTCTCACTTACCCACAATTCTGAATTTGGTAATTCCTCACCTCCTAGGCATGAACATGAAATCCCGTACCATCACGTTTGGGCTCTCTGTCCCATCACCTGTCAATTTGCAAAAGCCGTTGGACTGATTCCGAGAGTGTACACTCTTCCATATTCTCAAAAGAAGAACACTACTACCCCCACATGAGTAGTAGTTACATCTATTGAAGAAGCGATCTTAGCCATTCTTGAAGAGCTAGCATAAGTCATGGAGAAAGAAGAAGAACCTCTGCTCTTTCAAGGAGAAGAAGAAGGAAACCCCTTACTCTTAGGTTCAGGTTCTGGCAGAGGAGGCGGAGGGGAAGGAAACAAAGGAGTAGGAGATTCAGAAGAGGAAGAGGAAGAGGAAAACAATGAAAAAGACAACATGGGAGACAAAAAATTGGATTGGATGACTTAGGGCCCATTTGAACTTCCAAGTGTCCTACATAAGTTGTCAATTCATGCAGAGAAGATCTCAACGGAATATGACCCTGACAAGACAATGAAGGCAGAAGATCAATTAGACACTTTCTACCTACATCTGAGGTTCGTTATGATGATGTTTCATGTAGACAATTCCCATGTACCTTGGATGGTAGAGAAACTGTATGGTACCACATTCTTCCTCCAAACTCCATCTAGAATTGGAGGGTATTCAAAAGGATATTTATTGAGAAATTTTCTGAAGACAATACCTCTTCAATGTTACTGAAGGAGTTGGGTAGTCTCAGGATGGAGCAGAAAGAAAAGCTCAAAGATTTTAATCAGAGGTTCAATTGTATTTTGAAAAAGTTCTCGGACGACACTAAACCTCACGACTCGATCACTATCAACTACTACACTTCTGCCTTGTCGACCAGTATTGCACAATTCGTCAAGTGAGCTGCGAAACCAACTTTAACAAAAAATTATAAAGAGGCTCTTTCCATAGAGAAATACATGCACGCTATTGGAGTCATTGCAAATGATTAACCCACTAAGGGTTCTAAAGAAATAGGTAAGAGGTCTCAAACCTCTGTGAACAAAGCCAAGGAAAAGGAAACAAGCGATATTGAGAACCTTACTCGTCTTGTCAAGTCCTTGACCACTGAAATGGATGAAATTAAAAAGAGGACAAGTGAGACTACCATGGGCATCCGGCCCCCTAGGTACCCGCCAAAGAAGAATGTAGCTTCCAGCAGCAACAACAACCAATCGTCCAAATCTGTGTAGAGATCAAACATGGTTATGAACATTGAGAAAATTGCCACAGATTCATATTGCACGTTCCACCACGAACATCATTTGAAAAAAAACGTGCCTAGAATGCAACCATGGAAAGAGTAGTCTTGTTACATAGTTGTGTGACGAGGTTATGGTTGATGAACAACTGGAACCTAATGAATAAGAAGAAGCTTCTACAGCTGATGAAGCTCCAAGCGCTGGGCATGTAGCAAACATGTATCAGTATGCTCTCGCAGCACAGAAGACCACCATAGATAAGGAACCTCTAAGCGACGGTCCAACCCAGAAGAAAAATAACTGATACAACTTGAGGAGTCAAGGGGCCACCACTGTGATTGAGGTACCGAAACATAAATTTAGATAAAATTTATTAAGGAAAATGGGTCTTGCATTTGACTCAATATAGAACACTCAAAGCAAGTCTGGAAATAGAACTTCAACAAAAAGTGTTTTCATGAGAAGTAAAGACAAAACCATCCCACCGAAACCATGAATTTGGTTCCACCTTCGGACACCTCAGTGAGTAAAACATTGTAGAAGGCATGAATAAGGCTCATGCAAATATTTCTCTTTTTGAACTTACAAAAATCACGAGCCATCGAGACATTCTTCTATGAGCACTTGGGAAAACCTCTATTGGTGATGCCACCTCTTCAAACAAGGGATCTAGTAAGTCTCCTGGTGCTCTCACATCTATGCTTAACACGCTCCGCATGGAGGAGGAAAACTCACTTTGCCCACCATTCTTGTTATCATTTGAAATCTTTAACTTCAATGTTCACAACTGCTTGGTTATTTTGGTGCATCGGTTAATGTCATGCCAATCTGTGGACATGAAGATCAACGCTCAATGGAGTAAGATAGAGGCATATATCATCCAACTGGACAATGTGCCAACAATTGGTGAACTTAGGGATGTGATCATTAGACTATCATCTGATGAACGAGTTCATCAATGCATCAATATTTTAATTGTGGACATCCCAGAAGCATACGAGGTATTTCTCAATAGAGATTGGTCAAGCAAGCTGCAAGGATACTTTTCTACTGACTGGTCACACTTATGTCTTACATATAAGGGCAGGAAAAACCAGATCTGAGTACTGTTAGAGAGATACATGAAGCACAACGTAACTCCCTTGAATGGACATAATGCGCCACTAGCTTTCACGGAACTTGTTTTTGCCGATTGTTTTCTAGAGACACAGTTGGGGTGCTATCATGCAGAGCCATCCCTTGTCCCATCGACACATAGTTGGACCTCCTTCCATGTTCAACTAGAGGAAATGAAACTTGTACAATAAGTAGTAGTAGTAGTAGTAATAGTGCGGTAAGCAGCGCCTGTACAGATGATATGTGGACCATGTACTTTGACGGATCCAAAACTTAGGAGGGCTCTGGAGCTGGTTGTGTTTTAATAGACCCGCTGTAGAGAAAACTTTTAATCTCTAGTTGCTTGGAATTCAAGTGCATGAATAACACTGGAGAGTATGAATCACTCATCTTGGGCTTATAGAAATCCATTGACCTCAATGTTGCTGTCTTGAAAATGGTAGGTGACTGCAAAATCGTGGTGTGTCAAGTACGTAACACTATACACTGTGTGTCACCACATATTAATAGTTATCAACAAGAGGTAGGGCTACTCATTTCTCATTTCCAAGCTTTCAATATTATTTTAGTGCCATGAATGCATAATGCAGCTATGAATGCCATGGAAAATGTAGCTTCTAGGATGTTACGTTAAGGGAAAACTTTTCTATTGAAATTTTGTATAAACCATCCATCCTAGACAACATCACTAATTTGTGCATTTTTGATGATGATCAACAAATGCTGCATTTCATGGCTAACACTAACATTTTAAAATAAGAAATGATAGATGAGGATGAGCACGAACAATCTTTGTAGGACGTAGCTAGTATAGGCAAAGGCAACCTCATCCCCAAGGGTGTGGTATCACTGGAAAATATGTATGACCTGCAGAACCATTTTTAGGGACTTGTGAATGCCAAGACCCATAACTCTACATTATCACATGAGCAAATCAATTTTGGAACATAAAAATATCCAAAGTATGTGAATATCAATACTTGTTGTACACCACAAGAGCAACACGATTTTATTTTCCCATTCAAGCAATACTATGATGTCTTTGTGTGGACGTACGTTGATCATAAGACATATGACATGCGAATAATCTAGCACATGATACCGATCAAAGAAGGGGCCATGCCTTTTCAACAGAAACTGAGGAAAGTTCACCCAACACTTGAGCCCCTCATACAAAAAGAATTGACGAAGTTTCTGGATGCTTAGATCATTTGTAAAGTGCCACATTCGACTTGGGTGTCTAACTTAGTCCCTGTAAGGAAGAAGTTCGGGGAGCTCCACCTGTGTGTAGATTTCCGCAACCTCAATCACGCCTCAGACAAAGACAATTACCCAGTGCCATCCATGGAGAACATATTGCAAAAAATATCTGGAGTGGAGATGTCTTCTTTGCTAGATGGCTTCTCAGGTTACAACCAAGTTCTACTAGCAGAGCCTGATAGACTGAAGACTACATTCGTACCAAGTGGGGTACGTTCGTGTTCCGCCGAATGCAATTTGGGCTGGTTAATGCAGGTACAACATTACAATGTGAAATGGACATCAATTTTCGTGGGCTTATTGGACATAGCATAGTGGTCTACCTCGATGATGTAAAAATATTCTCAAGGCAATGGTCAGACCACTTGCGCCACCTCAAGAATTTTTTTGACTGATGCCGAAAATATGGGATATCCTTGAAACACAAGAAGAGAATATTCACAATGTCCGAGGGTAACCTGCTTGGACACATTATTTCTAAAAATGGGATCAAGGTAGATCCAGACAGGGTTTGGACTATCACATAGGTTCCCCACCCCGTGAACAAGAAAGCCATGCAATCTTTCTTGGGGAAGTTCCACTTCCTCATAAAGTTCATCTCCCACTATGCTCAGGCATTCAAACCCACACATGAGATGATCAAGAAGGATGCAGTTTGTAGTTGGGGAAAAATGGAAAAGGACGCATGCGCCATTATAAAGCAAGCAATAACAGAAGCACCAGTGTTGTACAACCCAGACTTTAGAAAGGACTTCTTGCTCTACACTTTCACTTCTGACACCTCTTACTACTGTGCTCACTCATAAGGATGAGTTGAAAATGAGCAACCCATATCCTTCATGAGTGCGAGCCTGTAAGGACCAGAGCTCAAATATCCCGCCGTGGACAAACAATCTTATGCAGTGTACAAGGCTCTGAAACACTTTAGATCTTGTCTTTTAAAAAACCATTACATTATCTTTGTTACGCACCCAACAATCAGATCACTGCTAGTTCAACAAGAGATTGGTGAGAGAAGGGTGAACTGGATGACTTCATTACAAGAATACGATCTTCACATTAAACCAGTTCACACCATCAAGGGTCATGGTCTTTGTAAGTTAGCAGTGGAAGCAGTAAATTCATAAGAGGAAGAAGAAGAGCTCACAGGCTGGGAGCAAGAAATAGAAATGTACAATGTTGAGCGAGCTTCTCCCACTTCAGACATAAACTCTTGCTACGCAAATGTGTGCCGGTACCTTGAGCATGGCACCATGCCCTCTCACTTCTCTTTGCGACAGAAGAGGGCACTTCGACTCAAAGCACTGTCATACCAACTGGTGCATGGGTGCTATATAGAAAGCACCATAATGTGATTTTTCTCATGTGCCCGGAGGCACAAGATTCAGATAAGGTTTTATGTGATCTCCACGATGGATCAGCTAGGGGACACGTTGTGGGTAAAACCACAACACACAAGGTCATGTGGGCCAGTTTCTACTGGCCTACATTATTCAAGGATGCTCATGCCTACACCCAAAGTGTTCAATCTGTCAAAGGTATGTTGACAAAAATAGGAAGTCAACAACCCCGCTGTAGCCTATTGCAGTGGAAGAACCATTCTAACAGTGGGGCTTGGATATCATTGGGGACATTTTCCCTCATTAATCAAAGGAACAATGCTATATCTTGAATACTACAGATTATTCACCTGGTGGACATAGGAAATTCGAATGAAACAAGTGAACAATCAGTAAGTCATAAACTTTCTACAGTAGAATATCATTCCAGGTTCGACATTCCTATGTCACTTTTTTTTGACAATGCAACATAGTCTTCTTCATTAAAGTTCTATGGCTTTGCATTGGAAAATGGTATTGTCTTGAAACATTCTGCTAACCATTATCCAGAAGGGAATGGTCTTGCCGAATCCACAAATAAGAACCTCATTCCTATCATAAAAAAGACCATATTCTCTGAGCAACAAAACTGGCACTATGCTTTGGTGAATGCTTTATGGGTTGAATGAGTCACACCTATGCATTCTCTAAATACTTCCCCTTACTTCCTGGTGTAAGGAAAGGAAGCCATCCTCCCGCCGAACATATACTTGCCTGCTCTCCAATTGTCCCAAGGATCCCAGGGCAAGCCTTGTCTCTTAGTTTAGCGTAGGATTGACACTTTGCACAAGTTACAAGAGGAAAGGTTGAAAGCAAAATATTTTTTTTCTCTCCATTAGGACTGTATCAAGAGATGGTTTGATAGAAAGTCTGCAGGGAATACTAGCTTCAGTGTGGGTGACTTAGTCTTGAAGTGGGACAAAGCCCACGAAGACAAAGGCAAGCACACTAAGTTTCAATTCCTGTGGATTGGTCCATACACATTCCGTGGACATATTGGCCAATAAATGTATCATCTTCAATCACTTGACGTGAAGTTTGACTCTCTCCCTGTCAATCTCCAAGACTTAAAATATTATTTTCAACGAAGATCTGGGGCTACGCCCCGCAATATGTACATAGTTATTTATTGTTTGCTGTTATGTTTTCTTTGGTTTTCTATTGTTTTACTTATCGAAACAAGTGTTGTACCTTACCGCGTTCTAAGTTCCAAGTGTGTGTTTTGGCTGAAGTTCAAAGAGTCTTGTGACATTACAGCCCTTGGCCAGTCTTGTGCCTGCCTTCTTTGTATTGGTTATATTTTGGCCGATGAAGTTCTGATGGAACATATGATCCATCTGTAAGGAGAGTTTTGGTCCAAACATGAACTTGTGTCTAGTTTGGCAACCTCATGCATATACTCAGTTTTCTGCTTTGGCGTTTTCAAGCTTATCCAAATAGTAGAAATGGAGAAGGGGAAAATATAAATGAGCAAACATAAATCAGAGGTCTTTATGTGCTTATCTGAAGGAACAATCTCTCCTGCTCTCAATAAGTCGAGATCCCTCTTCTACCCCAAAATAAATAAGTGTCCATTCACATTTCTCTTCAAATAAAGAAATAAACGTAAAATAAGAGAAAGGATTCATGCGTAGAGAGGTGAAGCATACAACAACACCGGGGTAATATCCAGGCATGCTGGTAGTGGAGCAATGCTTATGTTCCCGCGTGACTCCGCTCGGGTACTGTCCAGGCGTGTTGGACGTGGAGCAATGCTTATGTTCCCACGTGACTCTCCTAGGTATTGTCCAGGCCTGAATCTTAAGCTCGTGAGCTAAACTACCCTTGCCAATTCAAAACACTGTGATTTGACTGAATCTTATGTTGTGTTCAACTGAGAAGGTATAAAGGAAACCATATTTACCATGGGATAAGTGGGGAAGCCAAAGTAATTTGCATGATCAATCAATACTCGCTAGAGGACCAAGGCCCTGCACTAAAAAATGAACCAAGACAGAGAAGCTGGTATTAAACTAGTGTGTTGCCAAGTGTTGTAGCGGCTGCAACACCCTCCAAAATTTTGGCTTGCACTTGAATTTCAAAGCCTTCCTTGGTTTTTCCCTTTGTGGTTGCAAACACTTGAGCTCATTTCATGAGCTTTTTAAGAGTCTTTTCACCCCTTTTTCTTGTTTGATCAATTGTCGTCTTTTGGCATGTTTGATTGTGTGACCATGCTTGTGGTCCTTTTCTGGTGATTTCAAAGGTTGGTCTTTGTGTATTTGAGTTGTCATAGCTATGTAAACATCCTTCGCACTCATACACAAATTTTTAGGAATTTTCGCACAAGTGTCGTCACGGTCATCCTAAGTCCATCTCAAGTGTCACACTTATCGCTTCTTGTTCTAGGACAGTCTCACAGATGGTAATTCTTTGTCTTGTTGTTTTGGTGGTCCATGTTGTCATTTCCTTTAATTATGTTAAGTGTGTGATCACAAGTTCAAGTTCCTCACAAGTTACTTTCCTCCTGCACTTAGCCATTTCTTCGAAAATTCCTTCGACCAGGCAACTCACTTTCATCGGACCCCGAATGAACTACGCATTGCTTAGTCTCAACCCTCAGCGATGCAACCTTATTTCCTAGAACTACACAATGCACAATTGTTTTCCCCCGGGTAGTTGCAATGCACAATTCCAGAGCTGAGCAACCTGCCTTCATCCCTAAAATTGCGCAGTAACTTCTCCCAGCCTAACCTGAACTGCCCATTTCACAAGACCAGTCATCAATCTTCTTCTCTACCTACTGGAACCCTGCAATGCACAAAGGACCAAGCCTACCTTGCTTCCCAGAACCATGTAAAAGTGTCTCCATAGTGTCCTCCCTCAGTTGAGATTCACTAATCTCAAAAAATGTGCAGACCTGTCCTCCCAGGCCCCTCTGCTTCCCAGTCCTGCCTAGCCGCTGAAAAATGTGCAGACCTGCCTCCCAAGGTACCATCTTGCATCAACCATTGACTGAATCAACTGCACAATCCTTTCTCATAATGGCTTATGTGCAATTTTCTTGGCAGTGAGGATTGTGCTCATAATTTCCTTATCCAAGACTGAGATGCATTATGTGTAGTCTCAATGACCAGCCTCCTTCCTTGTCACCTGGAACTGCGTAGTACACAGTTACTAGGCCCTCTTTCCCAGTCTTTCAACTGTCGCAATCCCAATCCATGGATAACAATGCTTCATCTTAGATTAGGGAGTTTTTAGATTTGATGTCGTCCCGTCATGAGTGAATTGCAGGAACATGTACACTGTTAGATCATGGCGAGATGATGAAGGAGAAGAAGAAGAAAACATGCTATAA
This sequence comes from Pinus taeda, assembly GCA_000404065.3. NCBI lineage: Eukaryota > Viridiplantae > Streptophyta > Pinopsida > Pinales > Pinaceae > Pinus > Pinus taeda. The sequence goes on from APFE031577099.1 coordinate 73,395, forward strand.
AAATCATTGACAACTAGATAGACAAAGAATCTTATCAAGTAAAAGTAAAGGGAACACACTCATGCAACCACCTTTCAAGATTGAAGATCATTGGAGACCCTGCATCATCAAGCTATGCAGAGGAGAAGAGAAAGCACTTCCAAGAACACATCTATCACTCAGCAACAACAACAGCTTGACATTGCCACCTCAATGAACTAGTCCATGTCAATAATGTCATGTCAAGTAGTGTCATGAGTTTTCAAAGGCCACATCACTATTATGAACCATGTATATTGTAATGTAAAGGGGAAGTCCAATGGACACACATGAATATGAAGAGTCATGTTAGTTGAAAAGTCATAGTAAGTTGAATAGTCATGAGGGTAGTCAAAGAGTCATAAGGGTCAAGCATCACCCCTTGGTTTATATAACCCCTCATTATATGAGAAACCGACTTTTCACCTTGGCTCCTTCCACAAAGCATAGAGAGTTTCAGTCAATTCTTTGAGGAGAAAGGAGTGGCTCCAATGATCCACTACTGGGGCTAGTGGTGTATGATTTGAATGTGTGTCTTGGAATTTTTTCTTAATATAGAAGCCTTTTCAGGTCAACATGTTTCCATGCATGACTTATGGATGTTTGTAAGACTATTGTGTGAGCATTTATATTTCACATTTGTTTCACATGTACTAAGATAGTTGAACTATATCAGTTGTTTTAGTGCTTATCTTGTTGGGAATGCACTGTAATGCTCGTCATCACTTTCTCATCCTCATGGAATACTCTGCAAGATACTACATAGACCTTTCCTGCTCATTGGTTATAATGACCGTCACATCTGCCATGGACTATTTTTCTTGATGGTAGATAAGTCTTTCCCCGTTCTTTTGTTTTAACCATTGCCGCATCCATTGTGGACTACTCCGTTGGATGATGAACAATTCTTCCTGGTTCGCATGTGTCTCTTCTTGGGTGGTACTATTGCCTCTCACTTAGAGGCTCACTTTAATCTTCCTTTTTGTAGTAAGAGAACCTAGACACAATCATGTTGCACACTCACCAGGCACACTCACCTTGCTTTTCGAAGGTACCATTGCAACACTCTTTTGAGCTGAAAGCTAGAGCCGAGGCAAATATTTAAGTATTTGGCAATGAGGCCATCATACTAGATAGGAATTCTACACCAAACAATGTAAGGTCTGATTGGGACCTCATATCGGGGAGATCCATTGAATGTTGGTGGATTCAACACCGTCAACAATACCATTACATAGTTGTCTCTGATATGTATTTCTTCACGATGCATTCCTTATTGAAAGCTTATTATTTCTACACGAGGCATTCCTTATCACTACAAAAAGACCCTGTGATTAATGTCCATTTTTTCATCTTTTTTTGCATCTAGAGCCCAATTTTGGTGCTATTTGTGTCCATTTATCAAATATGGTGCAAAAATTGATGCGAATTTTGCACCAATTTTTGTACCAAGTCTTACACCAAGTTTAGCACCATGTATTGTAATAGGTTTTGCACTAGAATTTACACTAGGTTTTACGCCAAGTTTTATGCCAAGTTTTGTGCCATACTTTGCACCATGTTTTGCATCAAGTTTGAAACCTTTCACTGAATTTTTCATCCTCTATTTCATCTACATTTTTCACCTACACTTGCATCAACTTTGCATCATCTCTTGCATCCTCTTTTGCATCATCTCTTGCATCCTCTTCTGCATCATTTTTTAAATCATTTTTTGCATCCATTTTGTGCCAAGTTTTGCATTGAGGTTTGTGTCTAGTTTTGCATCTGCTTTTGTTGCATCCTCTTTTACATCTTGTTTTGCATCCATATTTACATCCTTTTTTTCATCTATTATTGTGTCCCCTATTTCATCCAATTTTCTTGTGCCATAATTTGCGCCTAGTTTGGCACCTCCCTTTGCACCCATTTTTCCTTCTAAATTTGCATCCACGATTTCATCCTCATATACATCTAGGTTTTCATCGAATTTTACATCTATTTTTGCATCCCATTTTGTATCCACTTTTGCGTCAAGATTTGCATCAGGTTTTGTGTCTCATATTACATCTACTTTGGCATTGAATTTTGTTGCATCAACTTTTGCATCCATTGTTGCACCCATGTTTATGTCCACTTGTGCATTCCTTTTGCATCTTATTTTGCATCTTCATTTGCTTCTTTTTTTGCATCTATCATTACATCCACTTTTGTTGTGACACATTTTGTGCCATGTTTTGTACTTACTATTGTATCCATGTTTGCTTCCAATTTTGCATCCATCTTCGGATCCTCTTTTGCATCAAATATTGCATCTATTTTTGCATCCACTTTTGTGTTGGGTTTTGCATCTCATTTTGTATGTTCTTTTGCATCTACTTCCATTGCATCAATATTTTTCATCCAATTTTGTTTCTCTTGTTGCACCCATGTTTGCATCCACTTTTACATATCTTATTGCATATTGTATTTCATCTAAGTTTTCATCTTTTTTTTTGTGTGTTATTACATCCACTTTATCATCCACTTTGGTTGTGCCACAATTTGTGCCATATCTTATGCCTATCGTTGCAACCCACATTTTCTTCCACTTTTCCATCCACATTTGCATCCACATTTGCATCATCTTTTGTGTCCAAGTTTGCATAAGATATTTTTTTATTTTTTTTGCATCCCATTTTTCATCTACTTTTACATCCACTTCTGATGTGTCCAATTTTGTTTCCACTATTGCACCCATGTTTGGTCCATGTTTACATCCATTGCATCCAATTTTTCCTCCTTTTTTCATCCAAGTTTGTGTCATTTTTTGCGTTCATTTTTGTATCCAAATTTGATTCACCACAATTCATGCTAATTTTTATGCCTACTATTGAACCCATGTTTTCTTCCACTTGTTCATCCATGTTTACATCATGTTTTGTGTCCAAGTTTTCATCAACTATTGCATATACTTTTTCATCCACTTTTGTGTCAATTTTTGTGTCTTGTTTCGCATCTACTTATGTCGTATCTACTCTTCATCCAATTTTACATCTATCATTTCCTCCATTTTTTTTGTTCACTTTTGAATCCCTTTTCCAACACTCATCATATTTTTTGCATTGATGATATTTCTTATGACATTTACAATTATGAACAACTGATAAAAATGTCAATAATTATGATGATGATGATAATGAAGATGATGACAATGACATGAATTGTGATTATTATGATAATGATAATGATGATAAAGACGATGGGGGTTACAATGACAATGATGATGATGATGCTAGTGACCTTGGCCAATCTTCCCAATTTTTAAATGTTGTCATGGTCATGGTAATAATCATTATCTTTGGTGTCGTCTTCCAAGTCATCATCATCATCTGATCACCATTATCATTATTTTCATCTTGGTCATCATCAACAACAATAATGGCATGAATGATGATTATGATGCTTATGACGAAGATGACAACAATGATGATAGAAATTACATTAATTATGATGATGGGGATGATTAAAATTATAATTATGATGATAATGGTAGTGATGATGATGATCATTGATCATCTCTCAAAAATAAAGTTGTTATTTCTCTTGCATATATCATGTGTCGTAAAACCCCTTTTCAAGTACTCCTAACATTTTTTGGGTTGATGATATTTCTTATGACACTTATAATTATGAACAATTGATGACAATGTCCATAATGATGATGATGATGATGATGACATGAATGGTGATTATGATGATAATGCAATGATTACAATAATGATGACGATGATGGTGGTGATGATGACAATGATGGCGGTGATGATGACGATAATGAAGATGATGATACTCCCTCTAAACTAGGGAGTTATTCATAATGATATAAAAAAGTACTCTCAAGTTGAAATATTCATATAAGAAGGGATTTGGATTGACAAGAATCAACGATGATTTACATCATCATATCCAACATTGTCAAAATAGCAGGACCTTGACTAACAAGTTCTATATCTCCATTAGATCAGATCATAATGTTGGGAGGAATAAATTTGGACACACTGCCTCTCTACGCACTTACCCCACCAAGATGTTCACCAGGTATGTCCTCACATGATCGTTTCCTAATCCAATGTCATAATATTTGACACCAAGAAATGTCTATTATCATGACTATTCTTATCTTGGATTAATGTACTTGAATTATGGTGGTTAGTCCTAATCAAAGTACAAATTCTCAAAGAATATTGGTCCCATATGTTTATCCAATCCACCATTCTCCCTAATGGTGTCTTTACTAGGCTTACAACTGTTAGTCCTAGCCATAGTACATGACACATGGATAATATGGTGTCCACCCTCACTCCCTCTCAACCAGGAGGAGACATCCACAAGCATAAGATTTTCTCAAGAATACCCATCATTTTCATAGAGAATAACATCATTAATTTGTTTTCATCGTATGATGCCTTTATGATTAAGCATTCATATATTTGTGGCAAAATATTTCCCCTTTTGTCATTTGCGATGAAAGAAAATCAAAAAGTGAAAGCCAAAATAATTAAAGATACACTATAATGCTTTATCTAAGTCTAAACTCTAAGGTTGAAGTGAAAATTCATGTAGATGTTATATCTACGAGTTGTGCCAAACTTATGAAAACCTTATTCCCTAAGTCCTATATATAGGATAAATAGAAGAAATTAAAATAAGGCCCATTGAATGGTAACTCATGTATTCACTCCGTCTTTGGAAAATGTATGAATATATACACTCCTAGTCACACTTGATCACATGTTTGTGATGATTAAATCATGAAGTATTCTTTTCCCCTTGCATTTTCAGTTCATCATTTAAGCACCTAATTGAGGATCTAGGGATTGTTTTTTGCCCAAGGGTTTCATGTATACACTTGGTTTACTTATGTCACACAACGGTAAATTTATGTGACAGAGTGAAATATTTAATTTTGTGGAGTTATTAGAACAATGTATTAAGTTAGTCATCACACACACATGTATTACATCTCATTGATCCACATGTGCGGGTTGGATAATCATTGCTTGAGAAATTTAATGGAGACTACTTTAGGGCTTTGACAGTATAGCTTACAAAATCTCTTGTTAAACATTGTGATTCATCCTTTCTTTTCCTCGAGACACTTGATAATATTGAAGTCACTCTCAATAATCCATGGATATGGGGAGTATAAATTACTTGTGATGGAAGTAGAATTGAGAAATACAGGTTTTCCATTTGTGATATTGGAATAATAGGCATTGGATACATGGTAGTAGTCCTTGATGTTAATTAACTAATATTTTATTGTCATAATGTGAAAAGAGGTAAACATATTAGTAACATTGATGTCCTAACCATTTCAAATAATAGCCATTCCACCCAAGTATCTCTAAGAATCAATGACTACTACTTGGAAATTCCTCCCCCATTTCCTAATTACAACATGTAGAACCTCACTTAATTTTTTTGTTTATATCAACATTATTGATGGGTGCTTTGCGTACCAATTATTTTTTAGGAGCCTCTGTTTTCCTTTACTGTTGAGGCCCCTCATGTTCCATGAGACTGTTTTCATGGAGAATTTACACAGAAAGGAAATATAATGTGACTAAAAATTACATGTTTCAATATTTAAGTGCTTGGACAATGCCACTTCATGACTCCTATATTTCCTTAACCTAGGACCAAATGGTGAACTTGATGGCCTTAAGGGAAATTGACCAATGAAAATCTCAAAAAGAGGTGACTTTTGACTTTATCACATACAAGTTAATATACTAAAAAAATATCCATAAAAATTTCATCAATCAATGAATCATTAAAAAAAATATCCAAAAAAATTTCATAAAGCGATGAATCATTACATTATAAAATACAATCTATAAACCTTTTGAGAACTTTTTGCTAAACCATGTTCAAAACCAACATATTTAATATTAATATTTAACAATAATATGGACAATAAACACATTTTCATAAATTAAATAACATGTTATGAATCCTAAGAAATGTCACTAACAAAAAACTAAAAAGCATGATATTAATGGGAGTGACCACTCATGGTCACCATAAGACAATTAATCTATTAAGACCAAGATTAATGGGGAGAAAGATCTATAAAGGACAAAGCCGAACCTATTTTAACTTTATTGTTTTATTAGGTGCAAGTTGAACATCTAAAGATATAATGAAGAGTAGAATTAATTTTATTGCATTAAGAAAACCCAAGCACATTCTATCACTTACCAAGGAAGATATGTATAATACCCATCTCAGTGACACAACACATGGCATTAAGTTACTTTTCTATATATAATT
>APFE031577099.1:82358-96968 GCA_000404065.3 Pinus taeda
TTTGATGGAGAATTGTTATATATGACACTGTTATCTTTTTTACGAATGTTGTCAATTACCCTTAAATTTGTTTACAAATATTAAGTTATCAATTTGAATTGTGATATCTTCTTAAATGTGTATACATGAAAATACCTCCTCATCATCTTGGAGGAGAATACTATTTTGTTGGTTGAAATATCCCTTTCTCCTAGACTATATAAGACTATAATGCAAGTAATGTACCATGAGGACCATGTTATCCTAGTCTATAACAAGTTGTCCCCTTCATATAACTTTTGTTGCCAAAATTCTCACTCAGTCACGAGGAAAAAAGCTCGAGTTAACTAGAATGTGACACTCTTGTTCACTTTCAGAAACTCATATGGTGGAATATGATCTCTTTATCCTCATCTTTAGCTTTTTCCTAAAAAATAAAATCATACAAAAGTGGGAAAGAGCCATAAAGCATCGGGAAGCTTTTTCCTAAGCACAAAAGCATCTAAAAAGTGGAAAAGGCCATTTTTATATGAGGAAACATTATTCACCCAAACACTTTTGCCCAAATTGAACTAATGAGGAATTTGGGAAATATTTATACCCTTTAATTTCCTATATATTGGAGGCTTGGCCATTGAGAAAAGGATGGGAATTCTTATATTGTCAAGCTGCTGAGATCTATCTTGAGAGGGGGAGTTTTGGAGCTAGGAGTTGGGGGAGGTAGTTCTGTAACTGCATCTGATGGTTGTAACTTTCCTCCAACTCCTTTATTAATATAGATTGGTTGTTGATGCTATTCATTCTTTACTTATTCTATTTAACTAATGAATGTATGTGATTTTGGTTTATATTTATTTAATAAGTAATATTTATATGTTTCTGATAGTTTCAATTATCAAGATATTATGTTGTGAAGGTTTCTTCGTTCTCTCTCTTATGTGTAGGACCAAGCTTTGGATCTACGTAGGATGCTTCCCAAATACACTAAAAACTCCAACAAGACCTGTATGTGAGGAATCATAAGAATTCCTTCTGCTTTTCTTATTCTATACTCTACATCTTGATCTACTAAGAATCTTGAGCCTTAGAACAATCTTTCTCCTACTCGATATGTCCTAGGTTTTCGGGATAAACTAAGAGGGTTTTATGTTCATCTAACCATGCATTAAATCCTACAACAAAATGATATTTAGAAATTGTAATATATTTCACTATGTAATTGAAATTAGTGAAATGAACCCATAAAGGGGGTCATAAATAGAAATAAAATTAAAACTCTAAACAAGAAGCCAAAAGTGGATATAACCATGCATGCAGAATTGGGAGTAGAATTAAAAGAGGGTGCAACACTAGACACAAAGAAGAGAAAAAAATAGGGCATACAAAAGGATACCAAATCGGGTGCAAACAAGGATTCAAAAATGGACACCAAAATGAGGATGCAAAGAATCGTGTAAAATTAGGATGCAAAATTGGGTGCAAAAAGGATGTAAGAAAAGACACAAAACAAGATGAAAAATGGGACAAAAAAAAGGGTGAAACCAAGCATGCAAAAAATGATGCATAATCAGATGAAAAGTCGAACTAAACTCTAGGTGCAAAATGAGATGCAAATGTGGCAGAAAAAAAAATAAAAATGCAAATTTGGATGCAAAATTGGACAGAAAAGTAGAAAAAATGGTGCAAAATTGGACACAATAGTAGAAAAAATGGCGCAAAAATGGGCATAAAAATGGCTCAAATTTGGATGCAACATTGGATGCAAAATGAGGTGCAACAAATGATTCAAAACTTGGTGCAAAAACGATTGCAAAAACAGATGAAAAAAATGGCTCAAAATTGAATGTAACTTTAGACACAAAATGGGATGCAAAGGAGGACACAACACATGGTTCAACATAGGATGAAATTTAGATGCTCAAAAGGATGCAAAATTTGATGCAAGAAATGGTGTTAAAAATGATGCTAAATTGGATGCAACAAATGATGCAAAATATTGTGCAAAATAATGCAAAAAGGGAAACAAATAAAACGCAAAAGTGGATGCAAAAAATGGTGCAAAAATGGATGCAAAATTTGGCACTAAATCAGATTCAACATATGGTGCAAAATTGGATGCAAAAACTGTGTAAAGAAAGACAAAAAAACTGGCACAAACACAGATGTGAAAATAAGTACAAAATTAGAAGCAAAAAATGGCATAAGATTAGATGCAAAAACTGACACAAAATATATGCAAAAAAATGCACTAAATTAGATGCAAAAGACGGTGTAAAACTCGATGAAAATTATGACACAAAACTAGAAGGAAAGATTGACACAAAATAGGAAGCAAAAAATGAAGCAAAAATAGATGCAAAAAATGGCACAAAACTAGAAGAAAAACCTATTTTAAAAACAAATGCAAATCTTGGTGCAAAATATGATGAAAAATTTGGCGTAAAAAAAGATACAAAAATTGGCGCAAAAAAGGATGCTTTAAAAATTGTACAATAGAGCCAGATTTAGCACCAGGCTGTTCATCCCAATTGAGAAAAAATGCACTAAAATCTGGTGCTAAATCTGGCGCAAATTGCTTATTTTGTTGTAGATATTGAAAGCTTCCTTCAAAATGTTGTAAATGCGTTTCTGCAGAATAGGTGGGAGAGTTTCAGCTACATCAAGTATTTTCATCTCCAATTTATTTCTCTCTTTTAGCAGTGGAGCATTGGAATATCTGGTATAATAAAATTTAGTATCACATATTCAGTAGAATGAATTATTGCATCATGAATTCGACTATCTTTACAAAACATCATGAATACTTTTGAAACAATTCTATATTGCATCGTTGAATCTCATTGGCAATCCATAAAAGTGTAGAATATGGATAATTATCAAAACCAACATGATTTATATTGGCAATACTCTCTTGCAGAAGTTTAGACCTATTTTTTTTTTCGAAGTGTGCATTTTCCTCAAAATACTTTACAAATCGTTTCACAAATTCATCACTTCTCACTGTCTATTATTTATCTACCTTTTGTTTTTCATTAGAGAAAACCATTGACATGATTATCACCTATTTATCTCGACCTTGATAGGTTTTCTTTGTCTATGTCTTATAGGACACGAGCTTTCGACACCATCAAAACTTCATGCATGTTTTATTATCAACTTACCTAGGATTCCTTATAAAATGGTTGTATTCCACCCTTCAGTATGTAGTATGACATAATATATCAAATGCAGTATGTCAGTTGAAAACCTAGGAGTCACAAGATTTGATTTGAGCCATGATATGTATCCATTCTACAATCCTGTAATAGCAGAAACACTTTCATGGTTAGAGTATCGACCACACCATGTATTGATTCTTCTCAATACACTATGAGTCAAAATGTGTATCAGTGGCCCCCTAGGTCTGACATACTTCTTGAAACTATTCATCATGAGAAAAGACCATTTGTTTCAATGCCGAAGAGTTATTCCAAAATCGAGTTCACTAAATCATCTCCATCTTGATCCTTGCTTGCTTCCTTGTCTCCTCCTTAATGAATTTTGGCAACAATGTATTCCATTTCTCTTCAAACTTTTGTGAGAGAGTTTTTCCATTAAGTGAAAATCACTCTGACCATCATTGTAGGTCACTACATTTTTTAAAACCAAACTCACGTCTTTACAAATATCACATGCATTCTTGTATCCAATTCCATCTTTGGCATCCATCTCTCTTTGATTCGTTGACTTCTTTATAACATCATGGTAATCATGAAGACCAAGGCCTTGGACATCCACCAATGTCATGAAAGGTCACACCCACTTGTGTGTTGAGTAATCTATTGCAATATGGTTCCAAATTGGCGCATTATCTCTGCCATTCTCTTTGAACACTTAAATCATAAATAAGCCTTCTGACAAAAAAGTATACCCTAAATTTTGCTGAATTTCTCAATGTCATTACAGTATCCCCCTACTGGTTGGTCAATATTTCATTGAAATTATTTAATGCCACACGAAGTATGTCGACAACATCCACTTCGATTGCATCCATGGCTACCCTACGCTTGATAAACATGGACTTCTATCTCAACCATGTCTATCCATATTCTTTTGCGGTAAAATATTTGTTCCAGTTTTGACCTCAAAGCTTCTGTCCTTTTTCTGTGACCTCCTATATTTTTCCTTTCCATTCTTTGCTGATAAATTCTTTTCTTTGCTTTTCTCTTCGAGTAACTTATGCATTCTCTTATCCTTTGAAAAATTATCAACAATCACTATAATTTGACATCATCATTAGGTGAAGTGCATCAAAATGATGAACAATTACATTAATTTGATACTTTTCCATGTAAACCTCTCATTCATAACTCTAGAGCTAAATGGGAATTCAATAGTGTGGAATTTAGATGGAAGCTAAAACAAGTTTGTCATGCTGAAAAAATATGGCCCAAGATTTTTCTCAAGCAAGTAGAATATTCTCTTTGCCACTCCATCCATTCTGATCTTCAACATGTAACACAGTTTCACGCTTAAGCTTGGATACAGTCTCTCTTGGAAATCATAGGAGCAAATCCAAACTCCTTAGTTGAAATAAAAATCTTTTCTCACTAATTGTTGCTTACTTTATCCTTCTTTGTACTCTCTTAGACCTATATATGCCTCGAAAGATGTAATAGTTCTTATGAGAATACTAATAGATAGCTCTACACATTGCTACCTCCTTCCTCATATAAAAGAGGATTGATGAAATAAACAATTGCTTATTGAAAGTAGGGAAAATTTTAAGGATGGCAATTTATTTAGAATTTAGAAACTTTGGCTAATCTCACTAGTCCATAATATGCACAATATACAATGTTTGTTGGTATACTTGTAAGAGTATTAAAATTTGAAATGATTTTATATAGAGCCTCTATAAAACATTGGCAATTTCAAAGATAGAATAATTTTATACTACAAAATTTTGGCAAATCATTTTTAGAAAAAATGGACATTGGTGAATCATTTTTTTGAGAATATCATGGAAAATTAGCTCACCTATGAATATTAGCCCCTAATTTTTTCTTAATTGAAAGTATACATTGCCCCCATTTTTTTATAATTCCAAATCATTCCATCAACGTGTTGGGTGTGTGTTATATTATTTCCAGACTACCCCACGGGGTGGGGGGGGTTTCAATCCCCCTGCACGGGGTCTGGGGCCACGCCTCGATATTTTTTTTTTTTTGGACACTATATTAGATGGGTGGACCTACCTATGGTTTTGTGCATAGATTTCACACATGGTTTTGGGCATGATGGTTTTCTGTTCATGGTATTTTGTAGATCCAGTCAAGGGAACTATGATTATGTTCTAATACATGGTTAATGGATGCTTCAACATGTATATACATGTATTGTAACATTGAAGGGAATATAATGAAAAAAATAAATCTGGTAATCCCGGTTTTGGGATCCAGGGGACAATCTCTGTGTTGTTGTTGTTGTTGTTGTTTTGTTTTTTTTTGTTTTTTGTTTTTGTTTTTTTTTTTTTGTTTTGTTTTTTTTTTTTTTTTTTTTGTTTTTTGTTTTTTGTTTTTTTTTTTTGTTTTTGTTTTTTTTTTTTTTTTTTTTTTTTTGTTTGTTTTGTTTGTTTTTTTTTTTGTTTTTGTTTTTTTTTTTTTTTTTTTTTTTTTTTTTTTTTTTTAATTCATATGCAAGTAATTTTTGTATGGGGTTAAAACCTACATTTGGTATCAGAGTTGTTTCAGCTTCAAGGAGATGCCTTTTTTGCTAAGGGGTTTTGCTCAGGCTTGTGGTAGACCCTGTTTAGTGGGAGATCTGCGAGATTGATTCTTGTGGTGAAAGAAGATGGCGAGTAGTGGAAAGATATAGATCGAGAAATTTAATGGTCAGAGTTTTGAGTTGTGGAAACTCAAGATGGAGGATCTGCTAGTGGATAAATATCAAGGGATCACGGTAGATCCGGGTACTAAACCAACAACAATGTCAGCTTAAGACTGAGCAAAATTGGATAGAAAGGAAAATAGCACAATAAGGTTGTGTGTCTCAAATTTAGTATTGTTGAATGTATCAGAGGAAGCTTCGGCGAAGGTTTTGTGGGATAAGTTAGGGACTTTGTGCTAATTTAAGTCTCTGGTGAATAAACTGTTCCTACGAAAAAAATCTGTATAACTCGAGGATGAAAGATGGAGACTCGGTGACAGAGCATCTGAACCCCTTTATTACTGTGGTAAGCTAGTTATTGTATGTTGATATTAAAATTTCAGATGAAGATAAGTGCATTAGATTTTTGTGTTCTCTACCAGATTCATGGGATAGTCTCGTTGTTGCAATAGGTAGCAGTGCAACTTCCTTGTATTTTGATGAAATAGTCTCATCCTTGCTGTTGGAGGAGATGAGACAGAAAAATATGGAGGGCCATAATGGTGATGCCTTGTCTCTATGAGGACGGTCCTAGAACATAAACAAAAATAAGTCCTCAAGTGGGAGATCTAAATCTGGAGTGAGATCTAAATCTCTAGGAAAACATGTAAAGGTGTGTTGGAAATGTGGAAAGGAAGAGCACTTCAAAAGGGACTGTAAATCTAAAGCTCCTGAGAAAGTAAATAGATTTGATGATGCTCCTTCTGTAGAGGTGGAAACCACCTCAGATGAAGGTGGGGATATGTACTTGGTTTCTTCTTCAAGTACACATGTAGATTATGAGGCATGGTTGATTGACTCAGGTGCATCCTTTCACTTCACTCCCCATAGAAAGTGGTTCTACGAGTATAAGAAATATGATGGTGGTGATGTCTTTTTAGGGGATGAAAGGGAGGCTAGAATTGTTGGTTGCGGAAAAGTCAAGTTGAAGTTACAAGGTGGAAGGATTATAACACTCCTTGGTGTTTTGCATATTCCTGCATTGGCTAGAAATATGATTTCTATAAGCAAGCTGGGTGATGCAGGTGTAAAAACAGTGTTTGAGAAAGATGCCTGTAAGATGGTTCAGGGATCACTGGTATTGATGCGGGGAGTTCAGATTGGAACTCTGACAAGCTTCAAGGTAGCAATGTTATTGACAGGTGCAACACTTTCGTGGTTCTTGAAAGTGGAGTAGAAAATATAGTGGTCTCTGGTGAAAAGACCATGCTATGGCATCAAAGGCTTGGAAATATTGGAGAGAAGGGCCTTCAAATACTTAATGGTAATGGTATGGTAGAAGGTATGTCTAATTTCTCTTTGCATTTTGATTTCTGTGAAAATTATGTATATGGGAAGCATAATTGGGTGAGTTTCCCCTCTGGTGCTAAGAGGGGCGAAACATATATTATATCTTGTGCCCAATGATGTGTTTGGACCTGTGTTGGTTCCATCACTAGGTAAGTCTGTGTACTATGTATCATTTATTGATAAATTCTCAAGGAATAAATGAATATGTTTCCTTAGGAAGAAATCTGAAGCCTTTGACAGGTTTAAAGAATTTAAGGCTTTAGTGGAAAACCAGACACAAGAGAAGATAAAGGTGTTGAGGACACAAATAACAGTGGAGATTTTTGCAAGTAGGATTTTGAAGAGTTTTGTAAAAAGTTTGGTATAGTACGAAAAAGACTACTCCATACACACCTCAAAAAAATGGAGTTGCAAAAAGAATGAACATGATGTTGATGAAAAAGGAAAGAAGCATGCTTAGTGGTGTTGGGTTAGGACAAGAATTTTGGGCAGAGGCCGTGGAGATTGCATGTTACTTGTTCAACAAATCACCTTCATCAACGTTGGAAGATAAGACTCCACAAGAGGTATGGACTGGTAAGAAACCTTCTCTTTCACACCCGAGGGTATTTGGATGTGATGCATACGCACATGTTCCAAAGGATAAAGGAACAAAAGTTGGATAGTGAATCTGAAAGGTGCATTTTTATTGGGTATAAGGATGGTTTAAAATGTTATAAACTTTGGAACCCAAAAACAAGGAAGGTTGTGTACAACCAAGATTTGGTGTTTAGAGAGGTGAAAGATGTTATTAAATATGAAGTCCTACCAAAAAAGCCTGAGAAGATAGGGTTTGAGCTAAAGGAGGAAGAATCATACTCTACAACAGAAGAGGAATAAGAAGATGAAGAGACACAAACTCCAACTATAAGAAGATCAGTTCGGGAAAGAAGGCAAGCAGAAAGGTATAGCCCATCTGCTTTTTGTTCAAATTTTGCTTTATGTATAATGATCCCAAAACTGTGAGAGAAGCAGTAGATTCAAAGGATGGAAAACTATTGAAAGAGGTCATGGTTGATGAAATGACATCTTTGCACACAAATGAATCATAGGATTTAGTGGAGTTGCTGGATGGAAGGGAACCCATTGGAAGAAAATGGGTGTTTAAAAAGAAAATGAATGTAAAAGTCAAGGTGGATACATACAAAGCTCAGTTGGTCGTAAAAGGTTATTCCCAGGTGTAGGGAATTGATTTTGGTGATATTTTTTCTCCTATTTCCAAGGTAGCTTCTATTAGATTATTTTTATCTGCTGTTGCTTTTGATTTTGAGGTAGAATAGATGGATGTGAAGACAACATTTCTTCATGGGGATTTGGAAGAAGAGATCTACATGAAGCAACCTGAAGGTTTTGCGGTGAAGGGTAAGAAAGAACTGGTATGTAGGTTAAAAAAGTCTCTGTATGGGTTAAGACAATCACCAAGGATGTGGTTTAAAAAATTTGATACATATATATGAGGACTTGGCTTCACCAGAAGCAAAGCAAATCATTGTATGTATTTTAAATTAATTGGTGACTGTGTTATTTATTTGGTCTTGTATATGGATGATATGTTGCTAGTTGGAAATGACAAAGAAATTATCTAGGATTTGAAGACCCGATTGTCCTCCAAATTTGACATGAAAGGTCATGGTGCTGCAAACTATATTTTTGGCATGGAAATTAAACAAGATCGGGAAAAGAGGAAGCTCTGGTTAAAACAGAGGAAGTATGTCGAGACAATAATGCAGAGGTTTAATATGCAGTATAGTAAATTGATGAACGTTCCGATTCTTATAGGTGTAAAGTTATCTGTTGAATAGTGTCCCAAGACACAAGAAGAGGAAGAGGACATGTCTAGTGTTCCATATGCAAGTGGAGTTGGTATCCTGATGTATGCAATGGTATGTACTAAACCAGACATTGCACATGCAGTGGGAGTATTGAGTAGGTTTATGTCAAAACTAGGAAAAGAGCATTTGACAACAGTGAAGCGGGTTTTCAGGTATTTGTGTGGCACTAGTGATTATGGTTTGTGCTATCAAGGAAGACCAGGATTGGAGATATTTTTGGACATCTGTGGCTTTGTTGATGCACATTAGGTTGGAGATCTGGATCAAATAAGATTTACAAGTGGGTATGTGTTTAACCTATTTGGAGGTACTTTCAGTTGGATTAGTAAGAAGTAATCTGTAGTGACACTTTCAACTACAGAGGCAGAATACATGGCAACTACTCATGCAAGTAAGGAAGTAGTTTGGTTTCAGAGATTGTGTTCAAGTATGGGGTTAGTGCAACGAGCTATAAGGATAGACTTTAGCAACCAAAGTGGAATTTTCCTGGCAAAGAACCTTACTTATCATTCAAAGACAAAGCACATTGATGTTCAGTATCACTTTGTGAGGATATGGTTGAGGATAAAAAAGTGTTCTTGGTAAATGCGGACACTTTGAAGAATAATGTAGATGCATTAACAAAGTCTGTGAGCACTGAGAAGTTCTCTTGGTGTAGAGAAACAATGGGTGTTGCAGGGCTGGACCAATGACTAAGCTCTCATGTGGAAAGAAAACAACAAGTGGGAGAATGTTGGGTGTGTGTTATATTCTTTCCACGACTACCCCACGTGTGGGAGTACGAGGGGTGGGGTCACAGGGGAATGGCAGCGCCCCTGTACGGGGTCCTAGGCAATGCTCTGAGAATTTTTTTTTGGACCCTATACTAGGTGGGTAGACCTACCTATGGTTTTTGGCATGATGGTTTTCTGTCCATGGTATTTTGTAGATCTGGTCAAGGGAATTACAATTATGTTCTAATCTAGGGTTAATGGATTGAGGTTTATTGATGCTTCAACATGTATATATATGTATTGTAATATTGAAGGAATATAATGAAAAAATTCAATCTAGTAGTCCCAGTTTTGGGATCCAGGGGAAAATATCTATGTATATCTGTTTTATGTTTTATGCTCTTGCCATCATTTATTTTCCATTTTTAGAATTCGTATGCAGGTAATTTCTGTATGGGGTTAAAACAAAAGCCTACACAATGATATAACACACCTTCCAACATACATAAATAACCGAGACATTGTTTTCAACTCAACGTCAATCAATAGAAATTAGGGAGACAATTTTGTTGGAAAAGGTAGAGCCAAGTGTGAATACAGGTAGCACATTCCAGTGCCAGCTACACTAAATGTTTTAAGCGCTCGATTTGTAAACAATCTAACTAACACTGGAACAACCTTGAATTTAATTAGAACAAAATATCACTATGCCCAGAATGTCGTCAATATTTGTGCATTTTTTTCCTTGTCTATTTCCAATTTGAAAAGTTTTTAGAGTAATGACACAAAACACCATTTTTTGTACTATGCCTCATTTAAGTTGTTTATTGTGCCTTTGCGAAGATTTTTGGGTCATGTTTTTAGTTTTGTTGCTTTTGAAAAGGCCCCCATGCCACAAAATTGATAACTATCACGGTCCATTGAACTTCAGTGATGATTTAAAAACTAGAGACCACAAAATTTGCAACAAAGTCCTTTTAATTGACTGTAACGACTTGTAAAATTAAGTTACATTTTTTCACATAAATATACAAAATTCAACATAAACTTGTAACTTAAGATGCATAGAAAAGAAATTAGTCAAGCATGAACATGAAATATCAAGACATAGATGATAACGAAGTTCATTCCCTCCACTGGGATATGTCTCCGGATTCACCTCCAAAGGTTGAATCACTTTATTGTCCTTCTTCAAAGGGCATGCATGTGTAAAATGTTTTACAAAAAAGTCTGAATCCCAAAACTTCCTTCTACTACCAAAGAGATGTCAAGGCCAACACATTGCATACATTTTTTCAATACCTCAAAAAAAGAAAGAAAATACTTCCTCTCTTGAGTTCTCAAGGCTCTCAAACAAGACTTCTTCAACAATCCCTCTAACAAGACTCTCTCAAACAAGCTCTCCAAAAACTCTCAACAAGCTCTCTCAAGCAAGCTTCCTCCCTCCAAGGAGTACCTAAGAGAATTTACAACTTTTTTGAGATCAATAAACAAAGAAGAGAATATCTCTTTAGATCCACATTCCAAAGAGAGAATAACTCTATTGATCCATAAAAAGAGAAGCTTATAAGATTTTTAAGGAGAAAATCTCTGAGATCCACATATCAAGGACCTCATCCACATTTTTAAGGGAAACAATCCCATGAAAATCTTTCCATCTTGAGACTAGGAAATTGTGTCAGGTGGAATCTCACACTTAATCAATTTCATTTTTTACAAAATTAAATGAGAGACACTTGAGCACTTTGAACATTTATGTTTATAAAAAATATTAATTATGAAATTTAAATAACTTGGCCTTTACCAATATTTCCTTGAACTTTACTTTGGCATGATAAACTGTTTGGAAATATCCTCCTCTTTTGTTCCTCCAAAAGAATAAGAAAATTCTAAATTCCTTCTCAAGGAAAAATTAAAAAATCCCAGGATACTCTTCCTGCTTACGAGCTGCTCGAATAATCGTAAATGACCTCAGTTATCTGCATCTTAACATCCAAATAGATCCAACAACCATTATGAAGAACTCACCCATTTGACATATGGCTACCAACTATGGTCGATAGAATGGACGCCAAAATTCTCAATTGCACACAATTTCCTTCGCTAACGTGCTGGTCAGAATCCCCAAAACCTGAAGAGATTACGAGAATTCCATCCAAGTAAAGCACACAAAAGACCCTAATCAAGTGGTCGAAATTGTGAACTTCCATGTTGGCATTCTGCAAATTGAAGAATGCTCCCTTGACCTTTATTTAACATGCTGGTACACTGGACCAACTGGTCAACACTCTTTGGCACTCAACTTTTACATTCCATGCAACGTAATAAAATCCATATGGGCCAAGGAACGGCCACCCTAGCTATAATTTTTGTTGCCGAACAACTAGTGAAGGCCAAAGACACCTCGACAAATGCACCCACCAGTCTACTTTGGATTATATTTCGATGGCCACGATGTACACACACAAAATTTAATGCCGTTTTTCTACGCATCCAAGAATGCTCATTTAATGGCCTTGACCATCAATGACATAAAAACTGGAAGCTGCTGATAAATATGGTAGCAATGATGTCCTACTTTGGTAGAGAGTATGGAGTCCCAAAGTATTCAAGATAATATGGAAGTGCTTGTACTACAATTTCAAGAGCAACCATCCCTTCATCTGAATATTCAACATTTGATCTCTAAAATTTCTTCTTCAAGGCTCCACGTGAAAAAAGATCTCTTGTGTGGAAATCTGCGCATCGTGGGCCAATTCCGGCTGCAATATTTACCAGCAAATGTGCATATGCTGGTGCATGTATATGGCCAGTCATGCATGCAAAAGGTTAATGCAAAATATCTCCATTCTTCCATAATTGGTGCATTGAATAAAGGGTCCAAATTGTAAATTAAGTTGGATGGGAAACCATTAAAACTCTACGCATCTCCAACACAACATCACCGACGCAGACCTCCATGGTAGAATGTTAGAGCCAACCCAACGTTGTGTAATTGCTGAAATCCATGCTATAAGAAACTAGAATTTGATTCCATGCATGTCTACATAGCCATACGACATCAATTGCTCCATACGACCAACAACCACAATATGACCAATGCTTTGCAAAATATATAACGTGTTCTAATGACCAACATATAATAGCGTGGACTGAGGCCTGTGTAAAGCTTGGATTATCCATGAACTTGCAACTATATTTATTTCTAATTGGCCTGACTTTTCTGAGCGAGTTTTCTTTATAAATATAAAACAAAATTGTAGCTTGCAAGTCCAGTGAAACGATGTTTCAACTGCACAAGTTGGATCCTCGCATGCTCTCGTAATCTTCAACAATGACCATGACGACTCCTCGTTTACAAGAAGTATGACTAGTGTGCATCCATACGCCTACTCAAATGACCCGCGTTGTCAGAAAGGCTCTGAATCCAGATGTAATAGATGCATGTATATTAAGTCTGAGCTGTGGAGACACGTAATTCTTGAATGTACTTTTTCATTCCATATCCCATTCCTATCTCTTTGTGTGCCATTATCTCACCGGTTTCACTGTATCGAGAAAATCAGAAATGCATTCTCCACAAACTTTAACCCTAACCTCCCAAATAAATAACGCTAAGATTTCAACGTTGTAAATATCGACATAAGACAAATTGTGCTCAGTTTGTGAGATCCCGACATATAGGCGACTGTTTGACTTGGGCTGTGAGTCATCATTTTAATAATAACGTTGACCGTGGCACGGGCCATGTAATAACGTGGCCATATTCCACCTTGGGCAGGTTGGTAGCTAGGGTTAAATTTGACGGGTGATCTTACTTGTCAATGAATTTTTTTATGACGTTTTTATTTTTACACTGCTCATCATATGACTTTTAAAATTTATTTGTACAAGTTTTATTTAATTTCAAATTGTACAATAAAAGAACAATAGTTGTGAAATAATTTTCAAACCAAAAACATAACGTGCATGATTTCTCGATTGGATACAACGACCCTTTTGGTGGCTCGCCCAACAACCGACTTTGCAAACAAGAAGTTGTGTTCAACCTCATTTCGAACAAAACCAAACAGTCTAATGCTATTTACAGCACAACGGTTGTTGAAAGTCCAGTCCAATTTTTTACAGCAAATACAAAACAAAGCTCAATTTTTTACATAACCCACTACCCAGAATTTAGCTGGTTTAATATCCCACTAAAGACAAATGGATTCAATGCATCAAGCTCTACTGAAATTTCAAACATATAAAAGTCCAGTGCAATTTTTTACAACAAATACAAAACAAAGCTCAATTTTTTACATAACCCACTATTCAGAATTCAGCTGGTTTAATATCCCACTAAAGACAAATAGATTCAATGCATCATGCTTTACTGAAATTTCAAATATGGCATTAATAAACATCTAAATGGCAGTCTAGCAATGGCATGGATAATTATCCAAAGCATAGCGATAAATCCTTTTCTCTGATCTTTCTATATGCAACTAATAAAATACCTGACATTTTGCAGAGCATAAAGCATGTCGGTCATCAAGTGTTCCTCGACATCCAACACCACCATAGGAAAGAGATAACTAAAAGGACATTACAAGAAATTACAAGAAATTATCAGAAAACCCATTAAACCCTAATTCCTAATTTGTTTACTCAATATTATGTAAAATTTGGCACCACACAATTATATCATCCATCCATGAATCACTTCAAGAAATTACAAGAAATTACCAGCTATAACAGTGTAATTTTTATTTGTACAGAGAGGGAGGGATTTCAAAAACCTGGCAACGCAATCTCTCGTGGGTTAGTAGATCCAGAGTAAAGATGGATCTATTCTGGTTTAATTCCCC
>APFE031577099.1:99843-114539 GCA_000404065.3 Pinus taeda
TTTTTAACTT
Source organism: Pinus taeda (assembly GCA_000404065.3). Lineage (NCBI taxonomy): Eukaryota > Viridiplantae > Streptophyta > Pinopsida > Pinales > Pinaceae > Pinus > Pinus taeda. The sequence goes on from APFE031577099.1 coordinate 99,854, forward strand.
TTAATTTTTTAACATGCTCGTCAATATGACGTTTTTGAAAATGAATGGCAAGTTGAGCATGACATGGAGGTTTTAGATTAAAACGTATTTTATGGGTAAAAATGCGAAATACGGGCGTCAAATTTAACCCCTGTTGGTAACTAACTCCAAGCAATCTGCGTTTTTCAAATTGGCGTTGTTGAAGTTGTTCACTGAGCCCAAAATGTGCGCATAAATTGTGGGGAAAATCCACTGACATAGCCGTTGGAAACCTAACCAATTCCTCGTCGATCATGGATATTCCACGCACCTATTTACGAAAAGTCATTGACCGTGGATCATCCTTGGATTTCGTTGAAGCAAATCGTTTGATGGATATGTGGACCACATAATGCATGGGCCAATCCCATAACACGTCAATCCACTATTTGATACATCAGTTGAATATTTTGGTTGATGTGTACCGTGAAGTGGGTTCCTCAAGCATATAATCGTATAATGACATAATAGTACTATACTCAACAATCGATAAAGGAGTTCATCCCTCTTGGGCTACGTCTCTTTAGTCCAGCGTCCAATGGCTTGCCCCAATCTCATTATGCTCAAAATACTTCAGAGGTAAAGAGTACATAAAGTGTGCTGACTAAAAGAGTGACTAGTTTCTCTTTCAAGGAAACATTCGCCTGCAAAGAACTCTCGCTCTATAAACATGACAACCTACAGTCAATCATGAAACAATCAACAATAAAAGAGTTCTCAAATCAAGACCCCATACTCCATCTGCCAATGAGCATAACAAGTACAACAATTCACTTGAAGTACTAAAAAAGAATTTTCCTCAAAGATATAATGAGAAAAGAGAAACATGAGCTACACCATAGATGTTTCAGCTACTGCAGAAAACATAAGAAGGCTAGAAAACGCCTACAAGGTCCTCTCCATTCTCAAAAGCCTTAAAAAACTGATTCAATCCATTAGTTGATCCTAGTACCCATAGACTTAAACCTGCAAAAAGTCTCTTCAGAAATGCTCCAATGGCTGTAAAACCTGTTACATTAGCTTCAGAATACCCACAAATTCCTATCTAGTCTCTTTCTGCTCCTGAAAATACAAAAAACTGGAGAAAATATGAGCTTCGCTAGCCTTTTGCTAGTGGTTTTACAATTTCCCCAAAATCCAGCACCGGTCCTACAATTTCACCCAAAAATCCGCCCACTGAGCGCCATTTTTCCCAATTTCTAGGGGAAATTGGCGGGGTGCTAATTTTCCACTTAATTCTGAAATTTTTAGGCATGTGGGGCGCATGGGACTAGGGGTCAGGCTCTTAACTCTCGCCCCCGCCCAATCCATTAACCACTAACTAACTTTCGCGGTTCCGGTCACATGTGGCGGTTGTGCGGGCAGTTACATAAAAGTTTGATGCAATGGCTTGTTAACCCACAATGCATTCACATATGGCGATCTCGTTAAATGTTAACGTTGGCGGTTTACAAACTCCATGTAACAACTTCGCGGGGGACTTGATTCCGGTGTGGTCACATGTTCCGGAAACAGTTATATTCGCAATTAAGGTTAGTGGGGAGGAGGGCGCGGGGCTAGTCTTCTGCCTATGGTCCCGACCCTAGCCCCTAGGGTGTGGTGACTAGGGCTGGGGCTAGACTCCGGCCCCCACCCCCAATGTCGAAACCATATTACAACAAAACTATATGGAAACCATAGTATACTAAGAAACATTGTGTAGTCAGTTTGGTGAAGTCATTTAGTTGTTTGCCGTGAGGTCACGGGTTCAACCCCACCTGCTGTTCTTCATACCGTGGCATAAATTTTGGTGGCCATTGAGCTGCATGTGGTGGCCCCTGGCCGTGCCACGTGGCAACCTGTGATTGGCCATCACAAAATCAGAAACGAGTAATATTCCTCCATTTCAAACCAATGAAACCGTGCCACTTGGCACTACCTAATTCACCGAAGGAAACCCAATCAGTTGTACAGTCACCTACCACGTTAGCATCCGAGTCATCCTGCCACGTCAACAATACAGACTGCTGACTGTGCAGTGTTGCGTTTTTTTCACCAAATTTCACTTTTTTGGAAAACGAACAAAGCATGTTTCTGGGAGCATACGGAGTCCGTTTCGTGCAAAACGAATTGTACCGGATTCAGAACGACAAGCACTACGCTGTCATTCAAGTTCCACAACTATCCAAAAACTTTGAAGTTTGAGCCTTTTAGGATCCATTTGAATCAAATGAGTATAAAAATACATGCGCTTATTCCTTGGAAAGGGAGCCTTTAAACCTGGAAGAGAGTTCTCTGATCTTGTCTTAGGAAACATATTCATTTTTTGAACCACTATATTATGGTTTTCACATTTAGCCACACAATGATCAACCCTATGAAAAAAGATATAAGGAAACATATTCCACAACTTTTTATTTAAATGATCATTGGAAGCATGTTCATGAGACTTATGCCTTCTTCGTTGTCTTTTGGACTGTGACTTTGATGAGGAGAATTCGATTTGGATTTTCTTTTAAATCACTCATCTCTTTGTGGAGAAAATTGTCACCATCATGACCATCATGGTGCACTGAACCATTAATTTGTAGGAGTCCCTTTGACACGAACTCAATAATTGATGATTTTCTTGCCTCTGCAGTTTTGGAGCATTCTCCAATTTCTTCATAAGTATATCTCAATCCTGATTATGAATTTGTCGTGTTACCTCAATAGGATTGACAATACCTGGACCATTGAATCCAAGGCCCCTTCCATTGTACCCCATCTTGGTTAACAACTTCATACCAATCCCCGAGGTATGCTTCTCGAAAACTGCAATAGATGCATCATCATCATTTTTAACATAAGATATAAAAAATGAAGGACTTTTTACCTCCTTTGACATTAGGTCATCTGCTTGAGTTATAATCATCTCCTTTTCCTTTTTTGTCATTGACGAGGCCATAGATGAAGCTTCAAGAAAACCACTTTGTTTGCATGGTTCATAGGAAGTATTCTCCAAATGTCTAGTCTTGGAGGTACTTTCCATTGCTTCTTTGGTAGAACTTTCACCAATTTTCTCTTTGAAAGCATTTTGCAACTGAAGACGTATTTTCCTTTTTCCGTCCTTTGCAGCTTCAAGCGATCTTTTTAGCTCATATTTATCCACTTGAAGGGATACGTTAATCCCCTCCAGATCTCGGAGTCCATTTTGAAGCTCTTGGTTTTTGCCTTCCAATATGTTCATCTTCTTTCACAACTCATTGCTTTCTTTGTTGTCATTATGAAATTCCTCTACCATTTCTTCATGGTTAAGAAATATTGAAAAATAATTGAGTCCCAATAAATATTTGCAAAGAAAGGATCAGAAGAAGACTTATTTTTTTGAAATCGACATTTCGAAACTTAAGAAATTACCTTCTCAATCAATTTCTTTCTCCTTGCTTGAATTAAACTTGAAAATTGTACCGATTAAGCCAAACAATCAACTTGGCTCTAATACAAAATGATATAAAAACTAGAGAGCATAAAACTTGTAATAAAGTCCTTTAATTGACTATAAGGGCTTGTAAAATTAAGTCACAATTTGTCACAAAAATATACAAAATTCAACATAAACTTGTAACTTAAGATGCATATAAAAGAAATTAGTCAAGCATGAACGTGAAGTATGAAGACATAAATGGTAATGGAGTTCACCCATCCATTGAGCTACGTCTCCAAATTCTCCTCCAATGGTTGAATCATTTTATTTTCTTTCTTCAAAAGAGGTTGAATGTGTATAATGTTTTACAAAAAGGACTGAATCCCAAACCTGCCTTCTACTACCAAAGAGATTTCAAGGCCAACACATTGTATACATTTCTTCAATAACTCAAAAAAATAAATAGACCTCCTCTCTTGAGATCTCAAGGCTCTCAAACAAGACTTCTTCAGCAAACCCTCTAACAAGACTCTCTCAAACAAGCTCTCCAAAAACTCTCAACAAGCTCTATCAAGCAAACTCCCTCCCTCCAAAGAGTAGCTAAGAGAATTTACAACTTTTTTGAGATCCATAAACAAAGGAGAGAATATATCCTTAGATCCACATTCCAAGGAGAGAATAACTCTCTTAATCCATAAAAAGAGGAGCTTATGAGATTCTTAAGGAGAAAATCTCGCAGATCCACATATCAAGGACCTCATCCACATTTTTAAGGGAAACAATCCAATGAAAATCTTAACTTCCAACTTGAGATTAAGAAATTGTTTGTGAGGTGGATTCTCACACTTAATGAATTTCTTTTTTTACAAAATTATATGTGATACACTTGAGCACTTTGAACATTTATGCTCATAAGAAATATTAATCATGAAATTTAAATAATTTCACCTTTTCCAATCTTTCCTTGAAATTTTCTTTGGCATGACAAACTGTTGGAAAGATCCTGCTGGATTAAGTGACTCCAAGATATATGTTGTTTTTTTTACATTCCATGCTAACCTAGCCCCATTGGGCATTCCACAAATATTTTGGGATTTGTTTTTTTAATTTTAATTGATACAAATATATTCCATGGAAGTCGACATCTTGATGTTATGCATGAAATAAATTGTCAAAATATACTACTTATTTTATCATTCTCTCTGCTAGAGTATATCATATTTATTCCCAACTATTGTTGCTAATCGTAAGAATCAAGAGGCATAACCCTGTTTTCTCCACACTTTGCTGACTTTGAAGCCTAATTTGATAATGGACAAGCTCCATGCAATGCCATGTCTTCAAGGAACACTATTGGGGTTGCTCCCCCCTGAGGTGTTTCACTCTTCATGACTAATACTCTGATGAAAACGCTAATTGAATTTTGCTTTACTCATGTCTGCCTTCATTTCCATGAGAAGCTCCCCTAAGGCCACACCGATTTAAATTTTTCATTGAAGTCACGTGCTTCCATTTCTTATTTTTCCAAACTTTAGTGGGTTTCCTTTTGCTTTGTGCATCTCCATCTCCTTTCCTATATAATCTACTTTGACTGTTCTCCTCCATTTGTATGGTTTGCATCAAAGAGTTAGGAAATTTGATTTTTTTTTTTTTTTTTTTTTTTGCATGTGGCCAAGATTGTCACATATTTAGCACCTTATGTGACTTATAAAGGTAGGAAAGGGCTCATGTCTTCATGCGCTATTATACACATACAATGCATTCCTACTTTTCTTTGCATAGTTTTTGCAATCAATAAATTTATGGCCAAACTTATTACATGAATAGCAATAGCCATAAAAATAATTTGTGTACCTGGTAGTTGATGATATTCTCGTAGTTGATGATGGTAGTTGATGATGTGTACCTTGCTTGATTGATCTTACATTTATGTTGCATATTTTGTTGATATTGAACCTTGATTTGAATTCTCCTATAGTCAACTGCTACATGATTGAGGTTATGACAAGAGAAGCACTTGAGATATTTAAAATGATCAAAGGATCTCCTTGATGACAATACTTTTCGTCTCCCATTCCTTAGTTGCTAGTTCTGTTGTATGTTTTTGCTTGCTTCTTTGCTAATCATGTTGCGACCATTTTCTACTGCAATTATTTTTGGTGTTGCTTTATTATATTCTATGGTTGCCTTTGAGTTGCTGCTATTTTTTCATAGATACAATTTCCTCCTCTAGCTTTTCATATTGTACGTTCTTTTTATCTAGATCATTTCTTGCTGAAACGACGTCAAATTATAATTTCACATTGTTCCTCTCTTTCCTTCAGTTGACTGTTCACCACATCTTCAATTCTTTTAGCTTCTTCTAACTAGGTCTTTAGGCTAATGATTTCTTCCTTAAAATCATGCTCTCTTTCTTCAAGCATTTGAAGAAATTTCTTCTAGTTTTTTTTTTTTTTTTTTTTTTTTTTTTTTTTTTTTGGGAAACTTTTTTTTATTTCAATCAAGGTTGAATCTAACTTAACTTGGTCATCCTATTTCTTCCACTCGTGATAATTAGGTACATTCATACTAGCAGAACATGTCTCATTCAATTGAACAATTTCTTTCTGAGAGGCCTTTTTATTCTTCTACTTTCTCTTCTCCTTTTCTCCATTGCTGTTATTGGAATCTCTTTCATGCATGACCTGTAACCTGCCCCATATTTCTATTGCAGATTTGAGATCTATTACCATCTTAAGATCCACATTGTGAAGTTTGTTGTAAATTTGTACATTTAGTCTAGTTATTCCATTGTTGTTCTTGCTTTGAGGGGGAACCTTTACTATATCCATCATATACTAGCTTCCATACATCAGGTCCATAAGATATCGGTTCAGATTTTACCTTCTCTCTCCATTCTTGAAAGTTTGTTACACTGAGCACAAACACACTTTGATAATCCATGATTCAACCAGGTCTACCTGCTAGCTATTAGGCTAATATAGAAGGAACCTTCTTTGATACCAATTATTGGAAACTTGACTATACTGGTGGGGGGTGAATCACTATAGTGCATGCATGGTCATCAATTTATACTTTTAACTTTTCTTCTTAATAGTTATCTAAAATATTAAATGAGAAATAATACTTGATATAAAAAGTAGATTTAACACATGAAAAAATTCAACTACAACATAAGAATCAACACACAAAAGAAACACGTGTACACCAAATATATAGGGAAACCCATGAAGGGAAAAACCACGAATTTTTTGTTGTGATGTAAAACAAGCACCTACTCCCTTTTTGCATCTGCTTTTGGAGGCTCCATCCTTTCTGCTATTTTGCAAGCTACACTATTGCTAGAAGCACCCACTCCCACTTACATCAATTTTCTACTGGTTTCTACCTTTAGGAGGCTCCTACCTTGATTTTCTTTTAGAAAATCATGTAGATTCACAAGCTTGTGCAATTTACTAAAGAACAGGACAAGAATCTACTTCTACTTTCAACCAGCGGAAGACAATAGATTGAAGAAAAAATAAGAACAAGAAGAAGATAATCAATGGCACATAACACAAGATGTATATGGGGAAAGCCACTGCTCAAAACCCCGCTATCTGTATTGCATATATCAGAAATATGAGTGAAGATACAAAGCTTTTTCTCACTAGAACAATTCCACACAAGTATGCTCAACTTTCTTAGTTCACAAGCAAGCTCAAGCTAAATACTTAGCCTATTGTGCAGCTCTCCAAGCCTCTATTTCCTTGCACAATTCCTATGGCTGAATAACCCATATTAATGGGAATCCAGTGCTTCCAAAAATGAACAATCCAAACTAGGTCTAGTTCCTGATTGCATGCATGATCTATACAACTTAGCAAATCATACAACTGATAGTACACAGTCTCTACACTCTAGTCTCAACCGGGTCTTTCTTTGAACTAACATACATAAGTTTCTCATGAGGAAATATTCAGTTAACTGGAGTAGAACTAGTGGATGCATTAGTGCACCAACTAACTGTTAGTCCTCTATTAGTTCCTCAAACAGTTTCGAACTAATTTAACTGAACTTAACTCAGTAAACTGAGTGATCTAATTTTCAACTCCATTTAAACTCATATTGGACCCCTAAAACTTAGGGAGAACATATACATGACTACAAAAAGATGTCCAACTCGAAATTCCTAAGCTAATTAAGTTAATTAAATTAAATTAACTATTTACAAGTTGCTATGAGAATATAATTTGATTTTTAATTCTCAGTGAATTCAAGGACAAATTAAACTGGAATTTCTTGTTTCCATTTCTCAACACTCCCTCTCAACAAGAAGGGGATTATCAACTACCCCTCTGTGAAACTCAAATTTACATCTTGACAATGCCTTTTTCAAAATGTCAGCATCTTGATTCTCTGTGGGAATGTACTCTAACAAAATAATCCACCTCAATACACAATTTCTGAGATGATGATATCGAATAACAATATGCTTGGACTGATCATGAAAAATTGGATTTTCAGAGAGTTTGATACAACTTTGATTATCACAGTAAATCACCGTTGGATCCATCTGCTAACCAAACAAACCGACTAGGATCTTCCTCGTCCATATGAGCTCACATGTTTCATGATTCACAGCCATGTACTCTACCTCTACCGAACTGAGTTCATCCAATCTCAGTTTCCTTCTGTGCCAAGAAACTGCCATTGACCCAATACTGAAGATCCCTCCTAATGTGCTCTTCTTGTCAGATGGACTCCCTGCCCAATCTGCATTGGTGAAGCCTTGAAGATTCACTCCCTCTGTCTATCTGTACCATAATCCATACTGAGAAGTGCCCCTGAGGTATCTCAACACATTCTTTTTCACCTTCAAATACATCTTGGTAGGAATAACCATCCCTTGACTAAGCTGGTTAACTACATAGCACATATCCAGTCATGCATTCACCAAGTACATGAGTGAACCCACAATCTTCCTGTAGACAATAGCTTCCACTACTTCCCCTGAAGTAGCATCCTCCTTGGGTTTTCTGCTCTCCATGTGGAATCTTCTGAGTATCTCATTGACATACTTTCCCTGAGACACAAAGAACTCCCCATCTCCCTACCATACCTCCATGCCAAGAAAGTAACGCATGAGCCCCACTTCCTTCATCTCAAACTCTCTTGCAAGGTCCTCCTTGCAAGATTTGATCAGATGATCATCACCTATTAGTATGAGACCATCAACATAAAGTACAATTATCAACAACTTACCTTCCACCACTATGTGGTACAGGTTCGCATCCGCTTCACTCTTTGTGAAGCCCAACCTGGTGAAGTAGCTATCTATCCTGGTGTACCAAGCATGGGATGCTTGCTTCAGACCATATAATGCTCTTTTGAGCTGGCACACATGTGACTCATAGTCAAAGGTTTCAAAACCTTCAGGCTGCTCTATTAACACCTCTTCCTCAATCGTGCCACCAAGGAAGGCTGTCTTCACATCCATTTGATGTATCTTCCAACCCATCTGTGCTGATATTACCAATATAGATTTGATTGACGAGTACCTTGCAACAAGAGAAAAGGTCTCATCATATTCAATCCCCTCTACCCGTGAAAAACCATGGGCCACAAATTTAGCCTTATGCTTCTCCACACTACCATATGCATCTTCCTTTACCTTGTAAAGCCAATGAGAGCTCACCACCGACTTGTCCTCTAGTCTCAAGACTATTCGCACTCCTCAATGTCCCAAGGCCGAGGAAGGAAGTCAAGGAGGTAACCTCAAATAAATCTTTAGACTTGGCAGCTAGCCCTACCAAATCAGAGAGGGCTCTCTCAAGGATATCACAACCAATAAAGTGACTGGAGAGGGATTTTAGATGTTAGGCTAGATATTAAGCTCAATGGTGTTTGATTTTATGGTTTTATGGATGAAGTTCATAGATTTAGGAACTAGGCTAAGGTTTCTAATGATCAATTGCACAGATATAATGGGGCAAGGTAGGCATTATTAGTGGCAGAAATAGTTTGTCGTGGTGGTGCAGAGATGAAAAGGTAGAGGATTAGAATGAGCATGTAACCATGAATTCATTCATCAAGAAGAAAGAACACTTGCATGAAGATCTCATCAAAATAGAGCATATAACTTATGAGTTTTGTTTAAAACTCATGTGATGATCATAAGAAAGCATAGAGATGGTATGAAAAAGAAATATCAGAGAAAAAAATTGTCACAGAAGCATACCACAAGAATCCCAAGATAATAACTGAAACTTCTTGTTATATTACCGCAAAATGTGCACTAGCTCCAAGCTATGATTCACAAACATCCAACCTACAATACTTCAAAATCTGAAGTATTTATACAATTATTTACAAAACAAATATCTTGAAACATAATTCAAGATTTTTTACAAAAATTATAAAAATAGATCAATACTACTAATAATATTAGTCAGCTGAGTTTCTGGTGCTATTCTAGACATTCTAGTGGTAACTGAGGCCTCAGATAGACATTACTGTTAGTCCTGCTGGTTGATCAATTGCACTGCTATCCCTATTTTTCTGCATTTTGTTTGGACAAAGGTAGAATGGATGATTCGGTGCTCTGTGAAAGGAGTCCGTGGTCATTCAATAGGGAAATAACATGAAAACAATGAGAAATCATGATTGGGAGCACAAAAAATGAACTAATTTGACTATTCGAGGAGGGTAACAGGAGGATTATTATTCGTTGATCTAGGACAACTGAGTTGGGCTGATTAAATCTGGGCCATTGATCCAGGCCATTGGATTATCGCAATCGAAACATGGGACGGGCCTTTTACCATTATTTTTCCTGTTTTGCTGATGAGATGGACCTGAAACTTCAAAAACCGCAATATCTAAAATATCGTGTCCGCTGGCTTTATGGCATTGAAATCAGAGAGGAGATGGTGGAGGAGGGACTTAAGACTTGTGTGATCCTCGATTGTGATATCAAAATCGGTGGAAAATGACTTATCTCAATCAACGAGGGGACTTTATCGCAATCAGTGGGGAGTGTTAACCATAGACCCATACCCGAAATGTATTAAAACTTAGCATATAGTATTTCGGATCCGGTAGGGCTCCACGCATATCACAATCACATTGGTTGGGGGAATGGGCCTTGATTATTGCGGTTTACGATTGCAATTGGGTAATTGCAATCGGAAAGGAGACAGGGGAGCCGATTTCTGTATGCATGGCACTATGGGGCCCGGATCTCTTGCAGGCTTTCAGGCAATGTAACAACGTATTAACAAAAGGAACAGAGGTATGGTTGAGGCATGAGAGTTAACAACAATAGTGCAAGGCTAGAGTTAAAATGGATATGACTAGAGTTTAAATGGTTTTTGGTTTAAAGTTTAAATGGGTTACAATAAATGAAATAATATAGGATATGGATAGAGTTAAATGGAAAAGAATGGGACAATAGAAAATGGCTAGAGTTGGAAATATGAAGGGAGAATGAAATTAAGGTTGCAAAAGGGATAAAATGCAGTCATTGGTCCATGAGACAAGTCAAATTTAATTTGAAAGTATTATAATTTGACAAAAAATTCTGTCATCAATATGAAAGAGTACATTTGATCACAAATATTGTTCAACAATAATAGGGACCACATCCCAAACACTGTTACGAACTATGGAGTCATACTCCTCCAACATGGCATTAACCCAAACCGACTGCTGCACTGCTTCCGTAAAGGAAGATGGCTCTATGACAACACTTCTGCCCATAATATCCATGTATCAAGTGTACTTCTTAGGTGACCTCCTCTGCCTGCGCTGAGAAGTGGGTTCTCCCACATTCTCCCGTGCATCATCCAACAATCTGCCAACCTCTTTGGTGTGCTTTATTCCCTCTCTAGAAGACTCTGCCTAATTGGATGTCTCCACTCCTGAATCCTTTGCATGTGGTTGCTCCACATCAATATGAGGCTCCTCAACCTTAGGAGATAAAATATACTCATCCGCATGTAGCTCAAGCTCCCTCTCAAGGGAAACTCACATGACCTTCTCCTCATTGAATCTGACATCCATGTGAACCATTATCATCCTGTTGGTCAGAAAGTACACTCGATAGTTGTGAGGTGTATTAGTGTACCCCACAAATATCCCCAACTCTGTTGTTGGCTCAAGCTTCTTCCGTGCATCTTTGGTCAAATGGAAATATACCGATGACCCAAAAATCCTGAAGTGACCAACATTTGGCCTCTTACCGGAATAAAACTCCTATGGTGTCTTCATCTCAATTATCTGATGTGGGCTAGGGTTCTGAACATAAACCACTGTGTTGCATGCCTCATCCCACAAGTGTATTGGTAGGCACTGATCATGCAACATTGCCCTCGCTGCGCCTACTATGCTTCTATTCTTCCTATCGGCCACCCCATTCTGCTGAGGATTATGGGGTGCCGTCAACTCCCGTTTAATCCCTTCTGCTGCAAAGAAGTTCTTAAACTTGTTTGAGACATACTCACCACCATTATCAGTCCGTAGAGCTTTAAATTTCTTTCCCGACTCTTTCTCCACCAATGCTTTAAACTCACAAAACTTTGTGAAAATTTGATCCTTTTTCTGCATGAAAAGTATCCAACATTTACAAGAATAGTCATCAACAAATATAACATAATACCTGTGTTTGGCCATGGATGTTGTCGAGAATGGTCCACACACATCTGAATGGACTCTCTCTAGAATAGCCTCTACTCGACTATCTCTGTCGTAAAAGGAAGACTTGGTTTATTTTCCCAAACTACACCCCTTGCATGTATCAACTTGCTCAAGTGTACCTTTGGGAAGACCAATACAGATCTGCTACATTATCTTCAAAGCCCTATGATGCAAGTGGCCCAATCACCTATGCCACATTTTGCTAATGTCTCAGGTTTGCACATTTATTGCTTTCGTGCTCAAAGCATCACACTCCTCTACCTCCAACTTATATAGATTCTTCACTTGAATCCCTATCTTCTTTACCTGACCTGTGGCTATGTGTCGAAGGAACACCTTTCCTTTTGAGAAGATCACATCATAGCCTCTATCCTCAAGCATAACAATAGATACCAAGTTCTTCTTCAGCCCAGGCAGAAACATAACATTATTCAAGGTGAGTGGAGCCTCATGCTCCCTCTGAAAAGTAATCGTGCCCAATCCAGTGACACTATACTTCCCTTCATCACCCATCTAGATATGCATCTGGAGATCTTTCTCCTCCAGGTCACTGAATAACTCTTTGTTGCCAGTCATGTGGAATGAAGATCCACTGTCTAAGTACCATACACTTCCCATCATTGATGACACCATGCATGCAATGAAGGAAAAGTCCAATTAAAATTGAGAGGCCAAAGCCTCAGTTGCCGCTCCTCCTGAGGACTTCTTCTTGGACTTCTTGAGTGGACAATTTGTAGCAAAATGGCTGAGCTCATGACAATGAAAGCACTCAAATTTCGTGATGTCTTTCTTCTTACCTCCATGATAAGAATCTGATTTGGAATGGGAAGCTTTCCCTTTCCCCTTCTTCACCTTAGTTTCTAAGGAACAATCCTCTTGATCATCAGTCTTTGATGAAGAGCCATCCCTAGTGTTCCTCCCGATTTCCTCCTAAATCAAATTGGACCATAGTGGTTCCCAATCTAACAGCTTCTCCCGACCATTGACAGAGTCCTGATAACTATGCCTACTCTTTGGGAGTCTTAGAAGACCAAGACTCATCATATCATCCTTGAAAACTATGATTCCAACACTTCCAAGTCCATCACGAAATTCAGTGAACTTGGTCAAGTATTTTGGAATAGCCTTGCCTTACTCCTTTATGATTTTTTGAAGTTTTTCCTTCAATGCCAATTTTCTTTGGTCACTATTGTTCTGATACAAGTTCATCAATGCTTTCTGCATAACATACAGAGTTCCCTTTCCATGGAGACTTGAGATAATGTGGTCTTGAACTCCCTCAATGATTATCCACCTTGCCTTCGCCACACAATTTTTCCTTTTGACCAAATTCCGTGCATCCGATGCTGCTAGCTTAGGAATTTCTTGACTATCAAATTCCTTCAAGCCATTATCCTCTAGCACAACCTCCATTTTGTGCCTCTAGGCTATAAAATTTGAGCTACCTTCAAAGGCATACTCTAGCCGCAAACTATAGAACGCTATCTGCCAATCCTGAAGTATGTATTGGAAATTCGAATTTCACCTGTAACCCAAAACTCAAAACTTCAAAATGTCCTCTAGTATATTGTTCTTCGCTATGATACCAAGTCGAAAAGACTATAGATTCACAAGCTCATGCAATTTACTAAAGCACAGGATAAGAATATACTTCTACTTTCAACCAACGGAAGGCAATAGATTGATGAAAACAATAAGAACAAGAAGAAGATAAATCAATGGCACATAGCACAAGATGTATCTGGGGAAAGCCACTGCTCAAAACCCATCTATCTTTACTGCATATATCAGAAATATGAGTGAAGATACAAATTTTTTTCTCACTAGAACAACTCCGCACAAGTATGCTCAACTCTCTTAGCTCACAAGCAAGCTCAAGCTAAATCCTTAGCCTATTCTGCAGCTCTCCAAGCACCTATTTCCTTGCACAATTCCTATGGCTGAATAGCCCATATTAATGGGAATCCAGTGCTTCCAAAAATGTGTAATCCAAACAAGGTCCAGTTCCTGATTGCATGCATGATATATACAACTCAAGAAATCATACAACTGATTGTACACTATCCCTGCACTCTAGTCTCAACTAGGTCTTTCTTTGAACTGACATGCATGAGTTTCTTGTTGGGTCTAAAATGCGGATGCAAATTAGAGTTTAATTTAATGTCAACCCGGGAAGGTAAACTTAGAAGTGCCTATCTAAAATATATAGATCTAGAAAGATTTCTAATTTGTCGGAGATCTTATGGTTCCCTTACAAGAACAAACATATTTTAAGATTTCTTCCAACAATTAGAATATCTCACAAGAACTTAAAAGCTGAAATGAAACAATACTACTTTCATGAAGATATATCTAAGAGCACTAATCAACAATGGCTTATGATGCAGAAGATGTAAAAGAAGAGGCTCCTAACTAAGGAGGTCCAGATTGTCCTTCTTGACAATCTTACTATATCACAATCACCATTGCTTCAAACCAGAAATGCCTAAATAACTTCAAATGAGAAATGGAGAATGAAATTCAGTTTTAGTTCAAGATCAAATAGAAGGGGAATTTAACTTAAATTCCTTTGTGTCCCTTCATATGTAGATTAGAATTAAACCAATA
>APFE031577099.1:114641-134687 GCA_000404065.3 Pinus taeda
CAACAAAATCAAAGTATGAGTCTTTATTTCAAAATCTCCATCATGATGTACAAACCAACTTTCTAAGATTACAAATGAGGATTCTAAGATTACAAATGAAGGAGATTGTACTCCTATTTATACAATGGAATGGGATAACAAACTCATAATGATGATCCACTAATCTCTCTTTTAGTTCCATACATCTCTCAACCATCTAGACACATAACCCCCTTTTGTCCTTGACCTTCCCCATGAGATCATCATCTTCTCCATGAGGTTTATCTTCTCAAATTCGAATTTGATCCTTCAAGGCCACATAAAGGTGTCTTGGAAGCTTCCTTGGAAACTACACATGTCACAAAAACAACCCACTTTCCATATATAAAGTAAAATATATTATTTCTAATATTTAATCAAGAATTTCTATCAAAAATGCTTAAAAATAAATAATATTTGGAAGATATAAATGAGACCCATTAATGGTGAATAATAGGAAAAATGAAGTGACATGGTAGTGAATAATGAGTGATATAATGGAAGCATAGGTGAAAAATGTATGGTAATGAGTGATATTTGTATGACATTTTGAAGCCCAACATTTCTCATGAGGAAATATTCAGTTAACTAGAATAACACTAGTGGATGCATTAGTGCACCAAATGACTGTTAGTCCTCTATTAGTTCCTCAAACAGTTTGGAACTAATTTAATTGAACTTAACTCAGTAAACTGAGTGATCTAATTTCCAACTCAATTTAAGCTCATATTAGAACCCTAAAACTTAGGGAGAACATATACATGACTATAGAAATACTTCCAATTCAAAATTCCTAAGCTAATTAAGTTAATTAAACTTAATTAACTATTTACAAGCTGCTATGAGAATAGAATTCAAGGTCAAATTAAATTGGAATTTCTTGTTTCCATTTCTCAACATTTCTTCTGCAAGCTACAAATTGCTAGGAAGCTCCTACTCCCTCTTCTATAGGTTCCAACCTACTCTTTTTCAGGCTACTACCTTAAAGGAGACAACAATCTCCTAATACATAAAAGATTTAATGTGTTAGTTTACCTGGTCTTTAATACTGAATACCTACATCTCTTAGTCTCTGTTCTGTACTTTGTCTCTACTCTCGTTACAACTTCTTATCTCTTGCTCCTCCTTATTTCCGCATCACATTTACTCCTCTTCCTCTTTCTCTTTGTGCAAGGTAACTCACGAACTAGGTCTCACAAAAATTAGTCTTCTCTCTAACAAAAACAACTACTCTTCCATCCAAAAACATATCTTTTTATGTACATAGATCGTAGACTGTTAGTATTCCATGTAGGAATCTAAACTGAAACACCGGCTGTTTGTATTCTAGCTATTTGTTTCACATTTTCAGATTTTGAATATAAAAAAAAAATTAATGCTCCATCAAATATTATTTAAAAGAGTAACATTAACCAATTGTAATGATTGCATAATATACAATAATTCCAATACCATGTAACTTTATTGGGATAACATTAGATTTTCCTTTTGCAATCTACAAGATAGAAATGTTGGTTACCCACTTTCAATTTGGGTTGTAGACGTTGATTATCCACTGTCAATATAGGCTGCAGATGTTGATAGCTAGGCATTAACTTGCACTAGTTCTCTAAATTAAGAGAAAATAAAAGTTCTTCTCCCAAATCTACAATAACTTCAACTTCAATAATTTCAAGCATTTACATCACAACATCTGCTAACAATGGTGGCCATACCTCTTAAAGGCAATCAACAACTTCATATCTACAATGCATAGGAGCAATTCATAAATAGGAGTATTAGCAGCAATCATTAACATACTCATATCAAATTTAGAATAGCCATTGTAAAACATCAACTATAGCTTATACTAACACAAAAATCCAAAAGCAAGCATACCTTCAATACCCTTTGCCATCAATGAAAACTTTTCCAACAAAATCCATAACCCTTCCAATAACAGACTAGTTTAGTTTTACAATCTAATGATTATTGCATCAATAGACCCTATTGTCCCTATAACATTGGTTTTACCTTACAACCAACTATGGTCTTGGCACCCTTAGTTACTTCGTTGCCTTGGATTCGGCCTTGTTGGCTTCTCGAGATGTATTTGTCCTATTTTCTTTAGTCCCACTCAACCAAATCATCCTATTCGTCACAACCCTCTTTTATTTTTGCTACTAGCAAGCTTAGGAATATCACCTTGACCTCTGCTACCACAGGGGAGCTATACAGGCATGTAGGGTTCTTCCACAGCCTTAAATGCACACTCTCTACATCAGAATGGGAGTTACCACTTTGCTCATATAGCGGAGGGATTCCTCACTTCCTCGCTGCCTCAGTTACACTATTTTTCTAACCCACAAAATTCCATCATGTTGCCACCATAAATTCAATACCAGATTGATAGAAATCCTTTGTTTCCACAAAACAGACCTCAAAGGTGCCTCAAATAGTATTCGCTACCACAATCAAGGTTTAAGAAGTGTTTTGCTGCCACAACAATGCCTTAGACAAACCCTACGACCACAAAACAATCCTTAGAAGTGATGCTTTGTCACAAATAACACCTTCTATATTGGCCATTTCCTCAAATAAAGTCTTAGGGATGATTCACTATTTAGATAATTCCTCATAATTAATGTGCTTCCAAAAAAACACCTTAAAGGTAGGCTGCTACCTCAGTTGTTTCCCAAGTAATGATTTAAATCTAATGTGCTGCCACAAAAACATCTTAACGGTAGGCAGCTGCCTTAGTTGCTGCCCATATAATGCTTTAGAACTAATGTGTTTCCATAAAAGAACCTTAAAAGTACGACATTGTGTCAATCGCTTCCTAGATAATGCCTTAGAACTAATGTGCTACCACAAAACACCTTAAAGGTAGGCCATTGCCTCGATTGCTGCCTAGATAATGCCTTAGAACCCTTGGTGCCTCAGAACCATTGTTGCCACAAAGTGGATGAATGTTGCCTCAAAAATTATGCTAAACTGAGTAAAGAGAAAAGTGGATTGGCTAGGGTGGAAAGTATCAACACAAAAACCAATCAGAGAAAAGGGGTCTTGAAACCACCCAAGATATTTAGCTCAAGAATTATAAAGAAGAATAATCTATGATGATCAAAATGAATCTCTTCTTTCCTTTTTATAGATTCCCTTTGCATTCTTCCTTTCTAATTTTATTTTGATTGGTTAACAAGCTTTCCTCCATTTATGTAAATTTAGATTTTATTGAAAATTTTCCTTCATTTACCTGAGGTTATCTAATGTTACCCCAATATCACATTTATCATATATGATTATTTATACTCATACTTCTTTATTTATCATATTTATTTCATATTTAGTGTTACTTGGAGATGTGCTCCTTGGCTTGTGCCCTTGTTGTTGGGGTAACTTGGTGAAACATTTCTTCGTGCTACCCTTTTCAAAAAAGTCCATGAAAGATATTATGTAACACCTTTGTAGTGTTAGAGGTGTGTTTTTTTGAAAAATAGGTTGTGGGTGCCTCAAAACAATGGAACTTTTTGTTGCCCCCTTGTCAATTTTTTAATAAAAGACATAAAAGCTACCACCATTTAGTAGTGATTTTTTCTATCTAGTAGTGTGGAGGTAGAATCACTTCAAAATTGTTAGCAATTTTTTTGTTTGTTTTGTTTTGTTTTTGTTTTTGTATTTTTTTTTTTCATGCTTATAATTTGTAGCCCTTAAACTTAGAGATTGTCTCCTTATGCTAGGGATAGATGTACCCTAGCCCCTGTAACGTTCTCTAAAATTTGGAGGTGTCTCCACGTGTCCCTCAAAGTTTGTTTTTCTGCTCTGCATCCCCATGTCTTGGAAACTTTGTAAACATTGCATATTTATCATATGGACATATATATATTTATAATATTTATCACATGTCATATATTTATTTACAATATTCATGTATCTTTATTTATTATATGTATCATATTTATTTCATTTTTATCATTTATCTTCTATGAATTTTTATCATATTTCACTGAATTTTAATAATAATAGGAAGACACCCCTCCAATGCAGTGATTTGACTATTGAAGTTTACTCCTCTATGGATTTAAACCTGTAACCTCTAAATAAGAAACACATTTATTTAGCAATTAGGCTCACATATGTGATGTATCTTTAGATTTTAAAATTTAAAGTGTTTTTTTGAGTTTTCTGAACTTAATGTTGAACTATATTTTCAAAATTTAAGCTATTAATTTTTTGCTGAACTTAACATCTATGAAATCAAGCATAAACTTGAAATAGGTGACTTAGGCTAGAACCATGAGATTCAGGTTATGACGTGGGCATAATGTCTTTCATCACTGAGTTCCTTGTTGAAAAATGCAGCAAGACAACTTGGATGTAGTTAACTTGTGTGACATGGCTTGTGTCACCTAGTTTACTTAGTAAATTCGAGTTAGAGGTCTTGGAGTTCAATTAAGTATGTGTTATTTCTAATTTGTAGCAATCCAGCTCAATTATTTCTAGTTGTTTTTCAGTTAAACTAGTTCTAACAGTTGGAGGAATTAGTGGAAGGTCAGTTGTGCAGTGGGACAACAATCTAACTCAATGATCATCTAGTTAACTAATCAATCAACCCAAAATAGCTAGTGCATGCAGAGAATTCGAGTTCCCCAACTGTGGTGGAGATTCCAAGGCAATATAATATCAGTTGTAGATTATTCTTGAGTGTACAAGTGTTGCATGAAACCAAATGATTAACCTTGGGAATTGCACAATCAATTGGAGGAAAATTCCTAAATAATAGGGGCCTAATTCCTTGAGAATTGTGCAAGAAAATAGGGGCTCAAGCAGAGGAAAAATTTGACTAAGTCTGGGTCAAAGCTTCTCATTGAGGAGAGAGATAGGCTATTCACTTGCAGGTTGAGCTCATAGCGAGATAGAAATTGTAATACAATCACTATTCATCTGATTAATGCAAGAAAGCACAAGGGGTTTTAGTAGTTGCTTTCCCCTGGAAAAATATTGTGCATATGTGTTATTTCTTATTGCAAGTGTGCGATTGTTGTTATAAATTGCGAATTGAATTTCATATATCAATAGAGTGGAATTGTGTCTCTTGATTTAGATTAAAATTTCTTGAGAAGTTGCAATTCTACATCATAATTCTACATGGTATCAGAGTTGGATTCAAATTAGAACAAAAATTTGGAAGTTGTTTCTCAGGAGGTTTGAATTTGCAGCTTTAGTGTAGAAGGATCTCTTTAGATTTGGGAAGATGACATCCAATGGGCTGAGATCAACGTATGCCTTGGAATCTAACTCAAATTTCATTGCATGGAAGGATTGCATGGAGGTGGCGCTTGATGACAACAAATTGCTATAATATGTTAAGACAAACATTGCAAAACCATAAGCATCTGATGCACAAAAACTAGCCCAATGGAAGATAGATGTAGCCAAGGCGAGGACAATAATCTTGGAGGGAGCATGAAACCACATTTTCTCAAATATCCTGTAACACCCTCATCCCACACCTAGCCAAGCAACCAACTAACTAGGGTAAATATGCGACAAGAGGCCGCTATAATGGGATTAAACATCCTAGGTAACCTTAAGGAAGTGGATTCAGTAGAAACACAACACAAAGACCTTCCACATGACAACATAATACACAGGAGCCATCCCAACCACTAAGGAAACCAGCCCCTGAGACCAATTGAAGTTTTAGACCATTAAATCCCCGAACGCTCCCTTGTTATCGGCATGCATGCGTCCAAGAGGCTCTGGACGCTACTGCAACATGGGTATGCATGTGTCCAAGGACTTTTCTCCTTAGACCCATGCCTATGTCTCCGAGATTTGTGCCACTTTTTCAGGCCCAGAGCCTAGGTCATTGCCCAAAACTGAATGACACTTTCAAAACTAAAAGATAACAACAGAATAAGGATACGAATGCAATTACTTGAACAAGGACTTGACTGGACCCCTACTAGCCATGAAAGGCATTTCGTCAAACATGTCACAAATATGTAATGTATAGACTTAAACAACAAATCTGAGCATAAGGGTCTCATACTTATATGGGAATCACTATGAAGCATTATTCCCTTATATCATTAGCTGCATTATCATCTATTAGGTCATAGATACATTGCTCATTCATTTACAAATCAAAACATGAGGAGAGACATACATCATCACTGTCATAATACATGCTTATAACCAACATAATAACAAAAAATTATCAAGGACACATCAGCCATAGAATACACATATAAACCAATACATTTACAGATAAGGTACCAAGGAAATAACCTCTTGTTAAGGAATGCAAAAGCCAACCAGGTATGGGACTGTCGTGCTCTTCTCGACCATAGAGTGGCTGAGCTAAATCTCTATTTAGCCAATCACCCTCGTGCCATATTCTAAGCATGAATGTGGGACTCAACCAAAAGAACTAACTAGGGCGTGCTGAGGCTAAACCACCTCACCCTCATCAATAGAAACCAAGATTTACTACAATCCATCTTGGATCACTAGGCCATAAAATAATAAACATGTAATAACAGGATTTACCATGATCTCCATTAGATCACTAGTCCAAAACAAGCATGGATTCCATTGGATTTCTCCACCTACACCATGAGGAATTTTTATGTCTCCTAGTCTCTTAGGAATTACCACAATCTAAATCGGATCACTAGGCCCTAAACTTAGACCCACTCTCCAGGCTTTACCACATATCCCATCCCAAGATTACTAGGCTTGATGGAGAACAAGCACCTCTAGGCTTTATTGTATATCCCACCATTAACCAGTTGAGGATTCCTAGGCCCACCGAGGCACACAATACTTTGATTTATTGTAACCCACAATCCAATTTAGGGCTCATTATGCCAATGGCTTTACCACAATCCACAGTCCAATTCAGGGATCACTAGGCCATGTGTTCTTTCTTTTGTAGAGTCACCTCACTCAGCTTCTAATCCATCAAACAATCTAGCTCAACCAAAACATGAGAACCCCATCACACCATGGCTATCTGGAAATAACAAGGCTAGGCTGAAAACACTGTCACACCTGGTAAAACCCATGCCATGACAACAAAGAACCACATGCAATACTATGCATGCCAAATTTAGTAGGGAAATCACACATGCAAATCGACACCTGTAAATAATCTTGCTGTAGCTGCTTGATCCTGCTCTTCCTTGTTTGATCTTTACTTTTCTTTCTTTTCCTTGTCCTTCCTTTGCTTTATTTTCCCTTCCTTTCTCCAAAGCTGATCAAAATTTTTCCAACTGATCCTCATAATCCTTTTGATCAATGAGGCCTCTATTTTCTTCATTCTCCATTATTTTCATTCATTTTCCTCCTCACATGCAACTTGTGACCTTTCACCTTCATTTTATCCTAATTTCCATTATTTTCATAAATAAATGCCAATTAATACCTCTTGCCTTTCCAAATCCTTTTCCATTGCCTTTTCCAAATTCCTTTAGCAATAATAACTGAGATGAATGCCCACTAGGATGTTTTTCCCACCATTCAGATTGGAATACGTGTCCCATGACCGTGGTCTTATATATTTTTACATGGATTTTTAACCAGGGCTATTATAAAACCTCCCCCTTTGGGGAACACTATCATCAGTGTTCAATGACAACTATAACCAACAAAACCACTGAAAGCAAAACATACTGCCTATGGAGCTTTACAACACAACTCGTTGTAGTATTTACAATGAGCACTGTAGAAAACATGACAACACATCACTTATTGAAGCTTTATGACACAACTAATTACGATATTTACAATGATAACCACATATACAAACATACACATTTGCTTCACCCAACAAATAATCATATTGTCTATGTAGCTTTATAAATCCATCTTGGTACAATATTTATAATAACATACACATATACACATATGCACATTTACTCAACCAACAAATACAAGGATACGATGCCTGCATCCACAAGAAGGGAATCCAAAGGCTCACACCTCCACCTTCAAAGTAATACTAGGATTCACCTCCTTCCCAGGAAGTCCAGAATCCACTGCAAGGTCAAATCTGCATCCAATGTCTAGCACCACAATCCTGCGCTACTTTTCCTCTCAGTGAATAATTTTGGCTCATTGTTCCAAGCACACTCCTAATGTGCATCTGATTCTATCTGGAAATGATAATGACCAAAATAAATCCATCCCCTGACCTTCCCTTCTCTGCTACACAATCCCTCGTGAAATCCGGTCACCCTCTTCCATGCAGTCAATCACCTTCCAAGTTCCTTGAAATCCCCTATCTCGAGCGATCGATCCCTTGGAAAGGATTGCTCACATTGAAAGGTCAAATAACCAATGCATATACTTGCTTCAAAACCATTATAATGGTCATGACCTACTCATGGAAATCAATGGAGACTATTGGGTACCAGTGTCCGACAATGGCCCTGTTCTTGAATGCTTTACCAACATATTTCTTCCTGTTCCAATTCCTTTCACTGGCGTTACTAATTATTATAGTCAGTTTTAACCACCCAATCAAGCATTCTATGCTTCCCGTACCAAGCACATAACTTCCATTAGATTTAAAATAAATTGAAATAAATTCACATCATACCTCATTGGTAGCTTGTCAATAAGGTACACTTGCAATCCTGTTTTCTTCCTATCAGAATAGGTCAAACTAATTGTTTGATCAAATCATCATGAACAAACATATCACATCCGGTTATCTCAAACTCAAACATCATAAATTAAAATCATGAATTGCATGAAATCATCACAAACCAAACCATAAATCATAGATTCTGAATCATAGATCACATGCATAATAAAACTGAAATAAAATACCGATACTTATCCTTCTACTTTTTCCTTTGTTCTTTTTGTACACACACCATATCAGTATCCACACCCAACAAACACCTAGTGCCTTCTCCTTAATGATGTGCACATACACATAGTTAATACCACACACGAGAAACAACACCATGCAATACATGCACCTAAACCTTACATACTACACATACACCTACACCTAGTGTACAACACAATACAATACATACTCCTTCATTCGATGTACACCACAACACAATACATACACCTACACTCGGTGTAAACACAACACAAATACATACACATAGTACAACACAATGAATACATATTTCACGATACCACTACTACACAACGCACATACATAGTACTGCATGTACACAACATGTACGACATGCACATAATACGACATGAACACAACACCACATGCACACAACACCACTTGTACAATCATGCAAAAAACACCATATGTACTTAGTACCACATGTATGACATGCACACAACACCGTATGTACATAGCACTGCATATACAACATGTACATAGCACCATATGTACACAACACTGCATATCCAACATTCGCACAACACCATATGCACACAACACCGCATATCCATCATACGCACAATACAATATGTACACGACACCAAATATCCAACATGTACATAACACCATCTATACCCAACAATGCATATGCAATATTCACACAACGCTATCGGTACCACCATGTATATACCATTGCATAAACAACATGTACACACACTATATATACACAACATCACATGCACAGAAAATCATAGATCCAACATGTACAACATATACATCATATGCACAATAGTATTACCACACATCCAAAACCACACTACCTCTACCAAGAAACCTTGCTTCTAGTGTCTCTCCACCAACCATGCTTATCCTAGCATGTCGTAAAGCACATTGTTTTCATTTCACTGAGTGTATCCTTCAAATTTACTTGTCATAACATAACCATAGGCATAATACCAACATACAATATCAATTCATATCCACATGATACTAACCTCATACATTTTTCATGACTACTCTTTCCACTTGATTCCTCATAAACCAGGAACCTCTTCATGCTATTCAGTTGCATAAGCAATCATTCCTCCACAAGAATGATCCTTGATGATTCAATCAGGCAACGACATACATACATACATGTATACATATAAACATCAACATAAAACAATCATGATCCCTGATGAACTTGTCAGATAACAATGTACATACATACATATATGCATATAAACATTAGCAAAAAACAATCATGATCACAACATAATTACTAGATATCATAAGGCCAAGGTTAAGAGAAATTCCTTTTCTCTTTTCATAACGTGCACATCACTGAGAGCAATGATTCCCAACATAGCCAAGGCATATGACACCTCAAGTTTATTTACTTTACCTTTCCTAATTAATTTTCTCATGACTGTCTTGCCATAGTTCATTTATCCCAATGGACCCAACCAACTCAACTGAATGTCACACTGTTGCCTTTAATTACCCTTATACATGCACTAGCTTCATCCAAGTCTTTTATTACCTATTGGGTTTCATTCATCTCTTCTCAAGCTCCATTAACTTTCCTCTTTCCCAAACAATTCCCCAGACTCAAAACATAAAAGGCAAGACAAGAAACAAACAAGAAGAAAACCATGAAAATCAATAACAATACGATACCATAAACAAAGTGGTAAGGCATTGCATGAGACATAACAAAACCACAAATCAATCTCAGAAAATCATAAAATATCAAAAGCATAAGACTGACAACAAACACCATGAATCAATCCTCATGGTTCCCAGGGCTTCCAAGGAAAATCTCAACTTGAACCTCCTTCATAATCTCATAGCAGTTTCCTTGCCATGCAATCCCCTGCCTCATATTGCCATAAAAATATAACTTCCAGTGCATAAATAAACATAACAATACACCAGTTACCTTATCTTGATATTCCAAGCTTGCTAACTTATAAGTGAACACATCCATGCCATCTATCAAGGGAATCCAATTCCCTTGATATATCTAGTTATAACTAGACACTAGCTGTTATACTTGTCAAATACATGTCCATGAGTATATCACATATCCACATAATTTCAGACAAATTACGGTTAAGAAGATTTCCTGTATGCAAAGAAATCATTAGTTTGGAATTGCAATTTCCAAACATAGCCAAATTAATTCTCACCCAATTCCTTTCTTTTACCTTTACCTTGCTGCAATCAAGTCTTACTTTGTACTATCATATCACCCCATTGTCAGTTATATAAACAAATCAGCTATTACCTTGTCATGCTAATACCAAGCATGTTTCCCTGCATTTTCTCACACATGTCAACCACATGTTCCAAGGATCAAGGCAACATATCTAATTTGAAATATCCTTTACCAAGGCTAACAATCATGTCATAATCCATAGTCAACTCATAGTCATTAGACATAATGCTACAACTATCACCTACTTACACTCAAGCACATATCAACTGTCCCAACACACATGTGTGAGTAAAATCATCTTAAAACAAGATCATTCCTTCAAGCAATCTTACATACACATAGTCATATTATGCAATTCATCAAACATTCTAACAAACTATAAACATACCATATTAGATAAATAAACTAGACAACATAATAGATAGGTAAGCACCAAATATACGTTAGAAGAAAAATCATACTTTAATGTATCTCAGGGGAGGCTATCTTGTCTGCACAATCAATCTAGATTAGCATGATATAAATTCATGACATATCAACTCAAACATAAATAAGGTCATGATATCCATAATAGTCACTAGCTAACATGTTCACATCATAAAATCATAAACAATTATCATTCGTACATAATAATCACATCTGCACAGTTAGTCTAGATTAATATGACAACATATTAACTCATACCTGAATGTCATACCCCTAACCATTTGCATAGACCAATCCAAATTAGTATGATACATATAACATCAAGATATTAATGTAATAACCCTAATCATTAAGTTACTAGCATATAAAAACAACAAGTTAATCTATAACATACTCATCAACAACATATAACATAATCATCAAGTTATCTAACATAAAAAAAGCAATAGCAATGCATAGAACCACAGGTTACTATCATTCATGAATATCCGACACATGTGCATATGACAACACTAATCAACTAGCATCTATCATGTATTTAACCATAACATCAATAGAATGGAAGACATACACATATCCATAATGCATATAACAATCCTTACCCTACAAACCTATATGCCTAACATACAAACTTGTATGATGACATGCTCTTGCCCTGAAGTCCATTTTTGCAAATTCACTTTAATGGTCTGGATCTCCTTCTCTTTTTTAGCCAACACATTAGCATCATAACATACCAATATCATCATGATGACCTAATTGCATACAATGACCTCACAATGCTTGCTGACCTACCATACATACATAACCATAACCATGAAAATACATGCATAACAACATATAGACATTTACATGCATACACACACATATACGACCTACATTCATGACGACACATTCCACAACAACACCATCAACCTTCACATGGCGACATCACTACAACCATGATCAACACCAAGCAAATGCAACAAGCACATGAACTACAAGCATAAGGAACACTTATGCACCTAGCATGAATGCATGACCAACACACTGCCCATCTAGCCCAAGGGGTGAACCATGCTTTGATACCACTCTGTGGTATCAGAAATGACCCAAAGAGAGCGTAACCCACTCTGACACCACTTTGTAACACCCTCATCCCACATATACCCAAGTAACTGTCCAACTGGGGTAAATATGCGACGATAGACCACTATAATGGGATTCAACCTGCTAGGTGACCTTAAGGAAGTGGAATCGATAGAAACACACCACAAAGACATTTCACATCAGCAACATAACTCCTAGGAGCCATCCCAACCACTCAGGTAACCAACCCCTGAGACCAACTGAAGTTATAGACAATTAAACCCATGGATTATCCCTTGATATTGGCATGTAGGCGTCGAGGAGGCTCTGGACACTCCCACAACATGGGTATGAATGCATCCAGGGAATATTTTCCTTAGAACTATGCCTACATCTCCGAGATTTGTGCCACTTTTTCATGCCCAGAGCCCAAGTCACTTCCCATAACTCAATGACACTTTCAGAACTGAAAGATAACAACATAATATGATACAAATGCAACTACTTGAATAAGGAATTGACTGGACCCCTACTATCCATGACATGCATTTCGTCAAACATGTCACAAATATGCAATCTATGGGTTTAAACAACAGATTTGAGCATAAGGGTCTCATGCTTATCTGAGAATCACTATGAAGCATTTTTCCCTTATATTATTAGCTGGATTATCATCTATTAGGTCATAGAAATATTGTTCATTCATTTACAAATCAAAACACGAGGAGAGCCATACATCATCGACTGCATGCTTATAACCAACATAATAACAACAAAATATCAAGGACACATTAACTATAGAATCTACATATAAACTAGTACATTTACACATAAGGTACTAAGGAAATAACCTCTTATTAATGAAGGAAAATCCAACCCCGTGTGGGATTACCACGTTCCGCCCGACCATAGATTGGATGAGTCAAATCTCTCTTCAACCAATCACCCCCATGCCATATTCCAAGCATGAATGTGGTGCTCAACCAAAAGAGGAAACTAGGGTATTCCGAGGCTAAACCACCTCACCCTCATCAATAGAAACCAGGCTTTACCGTAATCCATCCTGGATCACTAGGCCATAAAAATAAACATATAATAACAAGCTTTACCATGATCTCCACTAGATCACTAGGCCAAAACAAGCATGGATGCCATCAAATTTCTCCACCTACACCATGAGGAATTTTTCTATCTCCTAGTCTCTCAGGCTTTACTACAATGCACACCATATCACTAGGCCCTAAAATGAGACCCACTCTCCAAGCTTTACTGCATATCCCATCTCAGGATTACTAGGCTTGATGGAGAGCACCTACCTCTAGGATTTACCGTATATCTCGCCATTAATGGACTGAGGATTCCTAGGCCCACCCAGGCACACAATACCTGGATTTATGACAACCCACAGTCCAGTTTAGAGGTCACTAGGTCAGTGGATTTACCGCAATCCATAGTCCAGTTCAGGGATAACTAGGCCATGTGTTCTTTCTTTTGTAGATCCACCTCACTCAGCTTTGAATCCATCCAACAATCCAACTCAACCAAAACATGAGAACCCCATCACACCATTGCTATTTGGAAATAACAAGGCTGGGCTGAAAACACTGTTGCACTTGGAAAAACCCATGCCATGACAAAAGATAACCACATGCAATACTATGCATTCCAAATATAACAAGGAAATCACACATGCAAATCGATACTTGCAAAGAATCTTGCTGTAGCTACTTGATCCTGCTCTTCCTTGCTTGATCTCTACTTTCCTTGTCCTTCCTTTGCTTGCTTTTCCCTTCCTTTCTGCAAAGTTGAGAAAAATCTTTCCAACTGATCCTCATAATCCTTTTTATCGATGAGGCCTCTATTTTATTCATTAAAATCTTTCCAAATGATCCTCATAATCCTTTTTATCGATGAGGCCTCTATTTTATTCATTCTCCATTATTTTCATTCATTTTCCTCCTCACATGCAACCTGTGACCTTTTACCTTCCTTTTCTCCTAATTTCCATTATTTTCATAATAAATGCCAATGAATGACTCTTGCCTTTCCAAAGCCTTTTCCATTGTCTTTTCCGAATTCCTTTAGCCATAATAACCGACATGAACGCCCACTATGATTTTTTCCCGCCATTCAGCTTGGAATACATGTCCCATGACCGTGGTCTTAAATATTTTTACATGGATTTTTAACCAGGGTTGTTACATATCCATTGGAAACAAACTCTTTTTCCAACGTGGAAGGCGCTGATAAAGATGTACAAGAATAACAATGATCATAGAAAACTGGCCCTCAAAGACAAAATTCAAAAAATTAAAATGAAGAAGAATTATACTATTCCGCAGTATCTCACCAAATTTACACAAGTTCAATATGAGCTTGGACGGGTTGGTGTGACTGTTGCGGAAGAGGACCTGGTAATACTAGCTCTTTTAGGCATTTTCAAAAGTTGACATAACTACTAGGACTCAATGAATGGAAGAGAAAATTTACTGAAGTGGGAAAGGTTTTGGTCCGATTTGGTTCAAGAAGAGTTTAGGAGAAATAACGGTATGGAACTTCATCCAAAGAAGAAGATGAAGAAAATTTTACATTGGTTGGAAAGGGAAAGAAGGGAAAATGGAAGAAACATCAAACCAAACCAAAATCCAACCAAGGGGGAAAGAAGAAATACTTGTCCGAAATTAAATGCTTCAGTTGTCATGAATTCAGGCACTATGCTACGAAGTGTCCACACAAAAATTTTAGCAAGAAGAACCCAGGAGGATCAATAGGTGAAGCTTTGGATTCAAGTTCAAGCTTGACTTCACCCTTATAGCATGCATGGCCAACATTGTGATGGGGAGTGTGTGGTACTTGGATTCCTATACCTCATTCCACATGATAGAGTGTAGAGAGTTTTTCAGTGACCTGGAAGAGAAATATCTCTAGATGCATATTGAGCTTGGGGACGATGGAAGGCACAATGCTACCAGGAATGGTAGAGTAATGTTTTAGAGGTAGTCAAGATCCCCTCTTCGCCTCAAATATATCATGTTTGTGCCAGGCCTAAAGAAGAATCTCATTTTTGTAGCAGTTTCAGAAGACTGTGGTTATTATGTGATCTTTAGCAAATGGAAAGCATTCCCGAGACACATAACCACTCGACAGGTGAAGTATATTGAGGTTCGGGTGAAGAACCTGTACAAATTGGATGTGGAAGATTGTGCTCCTTTAAGAAGTAAGGTAAAGAGTGTAGAGTCGCGATGCTAAGGAGCTATGGCATAGGAGATTGGGCCATTTGCATCACAACGACCTGAAAATTATGCAACAAATAACCACTAGCCTCCCTAAAGGATCACTTGAACAAAAAGATGTCTACAAAAGTTGTACCTTAGGGAGGTCTGTAAAATCCACATTCCATGATCGAGACAACAAAGCACATGCAATATTCGAAAGATTCCACTTTGATGTTTGTGGAACTTTCTTGACAGCCTCTACTACCATACGTAAGTACTATGTTATATTTGTTGATGATTTCTCAAGGAGGTAATAGATCTTCTTCATGTGTAAGAAGGATGAGACATTCTTAAAGTTTGTGGAGTTCAAGGCACTAGTTGAGAAAGAGACCAACAAGAAGGTGAAGGATCTTAAGAGAGACAATGGAGGTGAGTATGTTTTGAATGACTTAAAGTATTTATGTATGAAAGAAGGCATTTGAAGAGAGTTGATAGCACCCCACACCTCAGAGAATGGGGTATTTGAGAGAAAGAACCATATCACTGTGGGAGATATGAGAGATATGCTACATGATTAAGGCCTACCACTGCATTTGTGGGCAGAGGCATGTAATGCAACAATCTACCTGTGAAACCAGAGTCCTCATCGGATTATTGATATGACTACATCGAAGGAGGCTTTATGTGGGAGAAATCTGAATGTATCTCACTTCAGAATTTTTGGAGCCTCTTTTTACTGCCATGTCTCTAAAAAATTGAGGAAGAAGCTTGAGCTAGAAACAAATATGGGATTTTTTGTGGTGATGTCCCTGCTTCAACACCCTTCAAAATTTTGGCCTACACCAAATTTCAGAGCCTACTTTGATATTTTAGACTGTCATCACAAGCATTAAGACTTATTAGATTTGTTCTCTCTAAGTGTTTTGGCCCCATTTTGAAGAAAATCAAAGTGTCATCTTTTCGCATGTTAAGTGTCGCACATTGCATGAAAGCTAGTTTTGGTCGTTTCAAGGGGCTATATTTTTGTAAATGAGTTGATATTTCCATGTAAACATATGTTGCACTCATTTCCAAAGTTTTAAGAAATGTTCATCTGATTAAACGATGTGAGATCTAGTTGGGACCACATATCGGGGAGACCCCCTTGAATGTTTGTAGTTCTAGCACTTTCAAAAATTTTAGCGCTAGAAGGAGGGCAACCAGATTTTTATGGCTGATAACCTCACACACCATCATCATAATTATTCCGGTCAAGGAAGAAATATTCCCAACACCTCCCCTTCTCATATTCTTGAAGTTGGCGAATCTTCTTACCTTGGTCTTGAACAAACTTATGAAATCTCTTATGAGCACATCCAGGCCATTCGACCTATAACCTGTAAGTTTGTAAAGGATATTGGATTGATCCATGGAGTACATAATATTCCTTATTTTTCAAAGAAGAACACAACCTCTCCTACTGGGATAATGGTTTCAATAGTCAAATATTTGGTTCTCTCCACCCTTGAAGAGTTAGTAGAGACTGCAGAAAGCACAAAGAAACCAGAGCAACCTCCATCTTTTAACAGAGGTGACAAAGACAATGTTATACTCTTATACGATACTTTTGGTAGGTTAGGCAGTGACGAAGAAGAGGAGTAAGATCCATCATATTCTAACGAAGAGGATGAGAAGAAATATGAAGACATGGCAGAACAAGATCTGGATTGGATGTCTTAGGGCCCACTTGCTCTACTAGGTGTTTTACACAAGATTCTTAGGCACCTAAAAAAGATGCCGACGAAGTACAACCCTTACAAAGCAATGAAAGCAGAGGACCATTTGGATAACTTTTACCTGCATCTACAAATGCTTGAGGTGCATTATGATGATGTTGCATGTAGAGTTTTTCCTTGTACCATAGATGGAAGAACAACTGTATGGTACCACAACCTTCCTCCAAACTCAATCTAGAATTGGAAGGGTTAAAAAATTGTTCCTTGAAAAGTTTTTCGATGACAAAACCCCCGCCATTTTACTAAAATAGATAGGTAATCTGTAGATTGAGTAGAAAGATAAAGTTAAACATTTTAATTAAAGGTTC
Organism: Pinus taeda; assembly: GCA_000404065.3. Classification (NCBI taxonomy): domain Eukaryota; kingdom Viridiplantae; phylum Streptophyta; class Pinopsida; order Pinales; family Pinaceae; genus Pinus; species Pinus taeda. The sequence goes on from APFE031577099.1 coordinate 132,500, forward strand.
AATCATATATTGAACAAATTTCCCGTGAATACAAAATCTCATGACTCCATCACAATTTATTATTACATGTCTGTCTTATCGACAAGCATCATGTAGTTTGTGAAGAGAACTACGAAAGGAACTATGGAAGAAAATTACAAATAAGCTATTGCGGTTGAAAATGAATTGGGAGAAATTGGAGTCATTGATGATGAACCATTAAAAGACTCCAAAGACATGGGTAAAAGGTCTCAGGCCTCTTCAAGCAAGGCCAAGGATAAGGAAACCAATGATCTTGAGAGCTTGACCTAGACCATCAAGTATCTATCCAATGAGATGGCAGAGTTAAAACAAAGCTCAAGTGAGACCTCCATTAGAAACAATCCCACTAAATTAAACTTTCTTAGAAGGGTTTCCAACTCTAGAACCAACATAAATCAACTAGCCAAGTCTACACAAAGCTCAAATGTCATTTTGAATGCTGAGAGCATGGGTATGGAATAATATTGTTTGTTTCATCAATAATATCACTCAGAAAATACATGCTCACAATGGAATCACATCATGAACGCTCTGGTTGTGGATATAATTAACACTCTACTTTTAGATGAGCAGACTAATCCAATGAAAGAAAAGGAAGAAACTGTTGTGGATGAAGAAACTGTAAGTGTTGGGAAAATAGTAAATACATTCAGTTGTGTATATGAAACCAAAAATAAAATAAGAACCACCACTGAGTGAGGACCCGAATCAAAAGTAGAACAATTGATATAAGTTGAGAAGCCAAGGGCCAGTCTTCAAACAAGAGTTGATGATGCAAAAATTGAAAGAACATTTGTTAAGGAAGATCACACCGCCTATCAACTCAATTCAGAACACTGAGAAAGTATGTAAACACTGCTACAATGAAAATTACTTCCGCTAATAGGAAAATCAAGCCTACGATTATGGAAGTATCAGATAAAGTTACTCCGGCAGACACTTCGAAAATGCCCACCGCACTTGATTATAACATAGTTGAAGACATGAAGAAAGCTCACACTAATATTTCAATCTTCAAACTTACAAGGATTGCAAGCCAGCGAGAACTACTTGTCTGAGCTTTTGAACAACCCGCCTAAGGTAAGAATGCTTCTTCAGAGAAGGTAAGTCTTTTGTTCCCTTGGAATATATTCTTCATGCGTTAATAATAGATGCTAACACACTCTTCCCTCCATTTTCATTAACGTTTAAATTTTTTAATTACAATGTACACAATTTCTTAGTTGATTCCATTGCATCTGTAAATGTAATGCCACTATTTGTAGCTAAGAAAATCAATGGGAAATGGGATAAGACAGATGCACAAATCATTCAGCTGGACAAGAATCTTATCCATGCTATTGGTGAACTAAAAAATGTGCTTATTCGCCTATCATCTGATCAACGAGTTCACCAATGCATTAATAGAGTAATTGTGGACATGGCATAAGCATACAGTGTATTGCTGAGTAGAGGCTGGTCCAAAAAATTCCAGGGGTATTTTTCTACTAACTGGCCACATTTATGGCTTTCGTATAAGGGTAGGAATAACCAAATATAGGTGCTCAGAACCTTACATGAAACACACTGTCACACCCTTCGAGGGGAAAAATGAGCCTGTTGTTTTCGTAGATATGATCTTTGGTAATTCCTTCTTGGAGACTAACCTAGGATGCTACCTTGCTCAACCTTCCCCAGTCCCACTAGACACACAGTTGGAACTCCTTCCTAGTCCAACTAACGCAAATGACCTTTGTACAATAGATAGTAGTAGTAGTACTAGTGTAGGGCATAACTCATGTACATATCATGTTTGGACTTTTTGGTTCGATGGTTCAAATACATAGAAGGGCTCTTGATTTTGTTTTGTTGTAGTAGACCCACAATAGAGAAAACACACGATCTCAAGCCGCTTGGAATTTGAGTGCACTAATAACACAATGAAATATGAAGCACTCATCTTGGGCTTACAGAAGGTCATTGATTTCAATGTTGGTGGTTCTTAAAGTAGTAAGTGACTTTGAGATCATCATATGAAAGGTACGAAACACTATACACCGTGTCACCTAATTTGAAAAGTTTGTTGGCATTATGATTCAAGTGTTGTCCTTGATGGCAACTCACTCAGAGGAATGATACAGGTGATGGCAACTCACTCAGAGGACAGATCATAGTGCAGCAGGTAAAT
>APFE031577099.1:155739-170282 GCA_000404065.3 Pinus taeda
AATCGCTCAATTGACCACTCAAATTGAGCAAACGAAAAATCTCCCTCAGATAGATGAGTTCAAGGCAGAAGCGCTCCAACTAAATAAGGGATTGATTAATCAAGTTAAGCTATTATGTCAACACATTATACGAGCGGAACCATTGTGCGAATTGTCAGCATCTATAAGCGAAAAGGTAGACAAAGCAAGGGCTGACTTGGATCAGGCCGAAGAAACACTAACAAACTTTATAGAATGGCAGGATTCAGATGTAGGCCGAGTAGCTAATCTACCAAAAATTCTAGAATCGCACAAGGAGATATTGTTCACAGAATGGCAATCACAATTGATGAAAGCAAAAAGAGCGACTTCCAGATGCAGGACAATCAGTGGAAATTTGGTTGAATTAGTGAATAATACATTGTACTTATCTAACGTAATTTCCCAATGCACTCTAGGTCAATTAACAACAGCAAATATACTGGAGCACTCATGCTACCCGGAGCTGGAGAAAAGCGCAAGATTGATCGCTGGAATCAACAGTCTGACATGGGATGCTTATTGGTTCTTCTTAATCAAACCATACAGCCAAAGAGCCGTCTTGAAGTGCCTAACCGATGTTGTCGGTTACATTATACCCGACATCCAGGATGCTACCTTCGCCACCCAATTCAGTTTACGCCTCAACAAACCGCCAGAAGTAGAACCAATGCTAGCGATAAGCCAGCTATGGTTTAAAGGCAAACAACCTTAGGCATGACTCATTTCAACGATTGCCAGATCGCCCCTGAAAAATAGACCGCATTTACTGTTACCAATTTAGTAGGATTTTGTTTCATAGATCTTTTTAGCTTAGTAGTATTTATAGACCCTTTCATGCATTTAGAAAGGGTCGTAAAAGTTTTGTATATGACTTAAACCCTGAAGCTGCACTATTGTACTTCAGGGATATTCTTTTATGAAACTTGACCAATTATTCCGAATTTGATGAAGAAGACTTTTATGCAAATGTGCAATATTGTCATTGTTTAAAAGCATTTCTGTGTTGAAGAAGGAATTTTGAATAGCGATTGATATTTCGGACCGATCTACAACTCACATGGTACTATTATCTGCGTCTCTATTCTTTTTCGTTATATGAATTGTTATTGAAATCGCTCTTGCTATTATCGCTTATATGTATATGTGTTCTTCACAACATTCCTTATGCATTCCACTATTGGTTGTTTATCGCATGCTTTCCTTCAGACGTATATATGTATCGATGATATGAACAGTGAATGTAGCAATCTGTATTTATCGCTTCATTGTGACTATTCATGTGAAGCAATCTTTGAATGATTGAACATCTTTTATTTATTTTACAGAGTCATCTATATGCCTGATAAATAAATAAAGATTATTTAACGCTACATTCTGAATGAATAAGTTGTTCCTGGGATTAGTATTAGTTTCCCTATTTTTGTCAATAGAATAAGTTATTCGCCTATCATTTAAGCAATTTATTCATCACCCATCCATCCCTTTTATTTCATTATCGGGAAACTGGTCCCGTTATCTCGAGTCGGAGCCACCATTCCAAACGGAAAAGGAGATGTACCAAGGTCCGGACTGGGTGGTTATCCCCAATGTTGTGGCAACGATTTCCGAGGCCTCAACAACTACTCAGTTAATTCAATTAGTTCAAGTGTGGGGGAAAGAAGTAGAGTTGTGGATAAGTTGATTGCGCAACCTAGTGGAGTTATAGTAAGTGAAACTTAGTTATCTGAGATCTATTCATCAATAAAGTTAGTAGGAGATCAATTGAGTAGTCATAACTATTTTTAACTCACTGATCTCTCAGTTAAATAGTCAATTTACTCAAATATCCCTAGCGATCCATGGAATTCAAATTGCCTAGTTGAGTGGAGGAAAATGTCATCAATGTTGAGCAGGTGAGCTAATTATCTTGCGATTTGTGCAAGGAAAAAGGAGCTTTCCCTATTCTTTAGGAGCAAGGATTGTGCAAGGATATAGGAGGAAGAAGGAGACATAGAGTCCATGTTGACCTTCAAGGATTGAAATCGCCATTGAAATAGATCATTATTCTCATATAATATAATAGAAATAGAGGAGCGGTTTTTCCCAATTCGATTTGCGAATAAAAATATTGTGTTCACTATGATTGAATGATTGCATGTGTTTCTATTGTATGCTTTTCCTTCCACGGATTCAGTAGAATAAATATGTATCTATTGTTTTCAGTCTAAATTCATTAGTAGCTACAAATTTCATGCTTTTTTCTACATACAATACACATGTACATTTTTATTTATATATACATATAATTCACATAAGGTTAGTAGGGTTTTCCCATTCAATTTACTACAATACCCAAAATCATCTAAAAAATAATAATATTTTATTCTGACTATTTAATGATCTTAAACAACATTAATAACTTGATCTACACAATTATTTTAGACATTCATATACTTATCTAAGGTCTTCTTGGAAATATATTAAATATTGACACGTTTCTCCCAACCGTGAACTACATTTCTTAGTAGTTTCCCCTAAGATCCAACTCCTCCCTACCAAGAAAATAGATCAATATTTATTTTACAATTCACAGCCCCCTCACCCTCAGCAACATCCTACTAATTTATGGGTTCAGGTACAATTTTTTTCTCCGAGTGTCCCTTTCTCTAGAAATTGGCTTCATTTATCTCACATAGTTCTCTGTACACAATTCCACCCATGACATTTACCACCAGTGATGAAATCTTTGGTGGTTTGTGTTAGTCAACAATTCAACGGAAAAGAGAAAAGGAGGATTTGCCCTCTTTTCTTCTTGCCCCTTATTAGGCATAACTAGTTCCAACAACATTCCTAGTAGTTAAGAGTATAATTTCCGAGGGCAACCTTTGATATATTTTCAACAATAATAAAATGCAAAAACAAGTTTTCTTTTATTTTGTCAAAATAAATATTTAAATTCTAACATCATATCACTTATCCCACTTGATGCTTCAGCCACATGTTCAATATAAAAAAATATATACCAAGGGGTATCACAAAAGGAATGTTTCAATATATGCCTCTTATCAACTAAATGAATGCGCACATAATTTTATATAAACTTTAAAAGTCTAAGGTTTTAAGTTTTCGTTGTTAGTAGTCTCTTATTCAATCCAAAATTAGGTCCTCCCTCTATTAGTTAAATTCTCGATAGTGAGTGTCCCTATGCTTGGTAAAACAAAAGCCCCCTTATTTGAGCTCCCTTCCTCTCTTCCCCACTAATTTAAACTAGTTTTTATGTCATTGTGGTCACAACGTGAGAACTCCCTCTTATTGGACTTTCCCCTTTCATTAGTCTCAACCTCCCCTATGTTTTACCCTAAAATGCTAGACACTTTTTTTCTATACCTTAGCAATGCATGATGTCTTGCCAGGCTCATCCTATAGGGTTGGTGAGAGTGCTTGCAACAAACTCTGGGCTCATAATACTACGTGAAGATATTTCTCATAAACCCCAAACCCATACAATCTAGAAAGAAATTGCTCAGGGTAATGATGAAGTAAGAGATGTTCATGATGCAAAAACTAATGAAGAGGTTATGTTGTCCATGGAAGTTTGGGAAAAAATAAGGTTTTGTTGTTCATGGAAGATTGGGAAAATAATTCTTCGCTTAAAAGGTTTATAATAAAATTTAATTTTATTGGGAACTAAGAAAATATCTGATGGCATAAAATCTGACTTCAATGCTATGGTGATTTTATCAAGATTTGATTGTCCCAAGCTCCGGGGAGGGGGCTATAATATTTTCCACTCCTCCAAAAGGAATTAAATATTTGTTTGACATAATTTTAGCCTATTTAGAATTTTAGGTCATGGTTTTGAGAGGCCTCATGATATTAGCATGACTCAAAATGGAATCAGAGCTTTTGTAGTTCACCATTATTTTTATTTAATTAGAGATTTAAGTTGCAGTTTCTTCATGGCCAAACTATGAATTGAGTTAAATATTGCAAATTTTGTTACATTGAAACCTGAATATATCATGTCATGAAGACACGCTTAGGTGGAAACATGGACATATTTTCTCAATGTCAGTGAACATTTATTTAACAGAAATCACCATTTACTTTGGGAAATATTTGTTCTGATAAAAATGCAATGTTTTATATTAAATGAAATGAAACCCACTAGTCAGCTCTACGAAAGAAAGTCTGAACGAGGAGAGTCTAGCTCTGTAGAATGATCTATATTGCTCATGTACATTACACAATATATAGTAATCACAAATTTAGGGAAGTTAGAACCATAACCAAAAAATAGAAACTAATTCCTATCCTGAGGTCTTGTGAACCAACTCACTATTCTAAGATATTCTCCATTATCTCTAACACTCCCCCTTAATGGAGAAGGGGTTCACAAATATGGTCAACATCTCCCTAAACATTTCAAACTTGATTTTTCCAAGACGCTTAGTGAAAATGTCTGCAAAATTATCACATGTATTACAATATACTAAATGGATTTCATTTTATTGCACTTTCTCCCTGACAAAGTGAAACGATGTAACAATGTGTTTAGTGTTTTTATGAAACATCAGATTATTCGCAAGTTTGATTGAACTATGATTGTTACACTTGGTCGTTGTTGCCTCTTTCTATTCTTCCCCAACATCTTGGAGAAGTCTTCACAACCAAACTGCCTCACATGTTGCTGCACACAAAGCTTGATACTTTGCTTCCGCTGAGGATAAGGAAACTATGTTTTGTTTCTTGCTTCTCCATGTAATCACCCCGGATCCAATGCTGAATGCATATCCTATTATGGATTTGTGATCATCTACATTTCTAGGCTAGTCTGAATCTGTAAATCCTGTCAACTTAACATTAGAGTAATCATTATAAATAATACCATAATCTACAGTACCTTGTAGATACCTCAAAACACTTTTCGCTACATTCCAATGACTTTCAAGTGGCTTGGACATATATTGACTTAGCACACTAACTGCATAAGCCAAATCTGGTCTAGCAGTGGTCAGGTAGATTAGGCTCCCAACCAGTTGTCTGTAAAGTGTCGCATCTGCCTCTTTAGAGCCATCCTCACTCCACAGTTTGATGTTCTGCTGTAATGGTACTGTTGCAAGCTTACACTGATCCATCCTAGATATTTGTAATAGTCATTTAACATAGTTTCCTTGGGACAAAAATGTTTTTCCTGAATCTCTCCAGATTTCAAGACCCAAACAATATCTTAATTCACTAAGGTGTTTGATTTCGAATACTTGTGACATTTGTTACTTGATTTCTTTGATCAGATATGTAGCATCACCTGTAGTGATCAAATTGTCTACATACAAATAAATCATCACTATGTGCCCTTGTTCATCTTGCATGGTGTAAAGATTAGGATTGTTTTTGCTTATGTTGTAGCCAAATTGTAGAAAAAATGAATCAATCTTTTCATACCAAGACCTGGGTCCTTGCTTTAGTACATAAAGTTCTTTCTTTAACCTACAGACTAAATGTTTTTTCCGTTTCTGGACAAACCCTTCAGGTTTCTCTAAATAAACCTCTTCTTTCAATTCTCCATTTAAAAATGCAGAGTTTACATCTAGTTGGTGAATCATCCAATGTTTCTTAGTAGCTAAAGCAATCAACATTATGATGGTATTAAGTTTAGCTACATAGGCAAATGTTTCTTCATAGTTAATGCCTTCTTTTTGTGAATACCCCTTTTCTACCAATCTAGCTTTTAATCTATCTATAGTTCCATCTACATTATCTTTGGTTTATACAACCATTTATAACCTATGGTTTGTTTCCCTGTAGGAAGTTCAACTAGTTCCCAAGTGTTGTTTCTAATTATAGATTCATTTTCCTATTCCATAGCTACTTTCCATTCACTACATTCATTTGCTTCCTTATAACTAGAAGGTTCAACAATATTCATCATACTAGTTATAATTGCAGGCAATTGAGCTTTCCTACCTGATATCGTAAGTGGTGGGGTAGCCTCAAACCTTGTCTGATCATCATTCTATTTTTATTCCCACTACTGCTGTTGTATCTACTGTTGTTGTTGTTGATGTTCATCTTCTGCCTTTGTCTACTGCTGACCCTGATTGTTTCTTGTTTCTTCACTTTCTTCTTCCACCAAGTACGAAATATCCCATTCCTCATTGTTATTATCATATTCTTCATGATCCTATTCATGGAATATGAAATCTCTACTAACAAAAATTTTGTGAGTAGAGGGATTAAATAATCTATAGGATTTATATTGTGAACAATACCCTATAAAGGTACATCTGATGGCTTTTGAATCTAGTTTTCTTCTATCTTCCTTTGGAATATGGGCAAATGATTTAGACCCAAATGCTCCTAAACATTTTACTATAGGCTTAAATACATATAGTCTTTCATAAGGAGTTTTAAACTCAAGACTTTTTGTAGGGCTCCTATCTTTTAGGTAAACTATAGTATTCAATGCTTCAGGCCAAAAACCATTTGACAGATTCTTACCTTAACAGGCTTCTAGCACATTGCACCAGTGTTTTGTTCTTTCTTTCTATTACTCCATTCTACTAAGGAGTATGGGGTACTGTAAATTGCTTTAATATTCCATGATCTTTACAATACTTGATAAGCTCATCCTTCCTGTATTCTCCCCCTTGATCGAAGCAAAGAATTTTTATCTGCTTCCCTGTTTTCTTTTCAATCATATTCCTAAACTACTTAAAGTATTCAAATGTGTGACTTTTATTACTCGAGAAATATACCCAAGAAAAATTTACGCAGTCATCAATAAACAGTAAAAAATATAGTGCACCTCCTAATGACTTTGTTTGCATGGGTCCACAAAGATCTGCGTGCACTAATTCAAGTATATCTCTCAGTTTCTTCTCTATTCAAATAGGGAATTCTTCTATATGCATCTTTCCTAATTTACAGGCATCACAATCATTATGCACTTGTTTTAACATAGGAAGATCTCCTACCATTTCTTTTTCCTAAAGTAATAACAAATAATTGTCGTTGATGTCACCAAATCTTTGATGCCACATATCTTTTGTAGTCAAACCCACTACTGTTAAAGCTCGAACTAGTGCTGGCCTTACAACCAATTTGTACAGACCTCCTGTTCGAATTCCCGTAGCAATTTTCTTCATGCCATCTATCATATCTTTAATATAGCAGTTAGATTTAAAAAATTCAACTTTAAGATCTTGATTTGTAATCATGGATACAGAAATCAAGTTCTTTGTTATACTGGGCACATAAATAACATTATAAATTTGTCTTATATTACCATTAGGTAAAATGACAGAAATTTTCCCACATCCTTTGATCTAATGACTTCTATCATCACCTAGGTAGATTTGTACTCCGTCGTTGATTTCTTTAAAATCTTCAAACCATTGCTTGTTCCCTGTCATATGTGTTGATGCTCCCAAATCTACATACCAGATGTCTGCATCAACATTCTCATCACGATTTGCCATGAACAATATGAAAAATAACTCATGATTATCATTCATGAGATGACTTGCATGTCTTTTCTGCTTATGCTATTCTTCATGATATTTCTTCTTCCTGCACTCTCTAGCTATATGACCTAGTTTTTTGCAATAAAAACACTTAATTATAGAGTTGTTTCTATTTGGATTTGTACCTTGGGTCAGATTTGGTCTTTTTTGTGAGCTTCCTCCATTTTGTTGTTGTGGATTTCCTTTTCCTTTGTAGAAGTTATTTTTCACCATCAATGCAAGATCAACACTCTGGGGCATCAGATTCGATCTTCCTTCTTATTCTTCCATCAGTATTCCTGTCGGTTCTTCAAACTTTGGGATTTTCTCTCTTGCATTTATCCCAATGATGAACATTTGGTAGTCATCAGTCTAATTGTTACAAGATCTGTATTGTCAACTGTATGACCAATGTATGCCAATTTCTTCTTCAGTTCTTTGATCCTTGCTATGAAGGCAGAAACTATTTCATTCTCATATATCTTCAGGGATAATATATTTCTCTTTAGAAACATAAGACGATTTGTATTATTGATCTCATACAGATCCTTCAAAATTCCCCAAATTTCACTCACTGATTTACATTCCATGATATGTGGTATGATGCAGTCTTTCATTGACATCTTCAGCAATGTCCTTGCTTTACCCTCATGCTTCTCCCAATCTAGGACTGTTGTAGATCTAGCTGATGGCTTCTATTCATCCCCATTTGCAATTGTCCAAGCACTTTTCACTTCTAGCAGAGTCTGCATCTTGAATTTCCAATTAACATAATTGGAGCCATCGAGCTTGTTAATCTCATTGAAGCATGCTTCAAACATTTGATTATTCATCTTGGGGATTAAAACAAATTTGATAGGTAAAAAAAAAGATTGGATTTACCCCAGATCTATGTCAAAGATAGAGATCACTGATCTCCAATGTTGTTTTCGACGGCCTCATTCTAGTCTTCTTCTCGTCAGACCTCAGCCTCCACACAGCCTTCTCTTGGCAGCCACCACAAAAAATGCAACCCGTCTTTTTGTTGTGATGTTGTTTGTTGTTTCTCAATCTCGCAGCCTTCTCTCGGCTTCTCTCACCATAGTCGTCGCGCTTATCCACCATAGAGTTGCGACGAACATCATAGATGTACACGTGATATCTGTGATAATCAACAAAATGAAAACACGCAAAAGTGTAATAGTGTGATCGTTGCGGTTTTTCCTCAAAGACTTGCAACAATTTTTCATTAGGCACGATTTGCAAGTTCCTTACTCGACGAACAATTTTTCTCAGCCCTGTCGCTCTAATACCATGATAAAAATGCAATGTTGTATATTAAATGAAATGAAACCCACTGGTCAGCTTTGCAAAAGAGAGTCTGAACCAAGAGTGTCCGGCTCTGTAGAATGCTCTAGATTGCTCATCTACATTACACAATATATAGTAATCATAGATTTAGGGAAGTTAGAACCATAACCTCAAAAAAAGAAACTAATTCCTATCATGAGGTCTTGTGAACCAACTCACTATTCTAAGATATTCTCCATTATCTCTAACATGTTAAATCTTTGGAAATATCATAAATGAAATTCTCATGTCTAGTTCCCATTAGAAGACCTTAATACCATAATAATAAAACTTGGACTATTACAATTAAATCACATCTTAACCAGCACAAATTTGCATTACTTATTTTACATTTCCATTAAATATCATTTAAAATGTATATGGTATGTGGGACAAAGTATCGAAAGAGGGAAAGATGGAGAAAAAGAAAGACATAAAGGAATTCATACATAATCAAGAAAAGGATAGAATAAAAAAAAATATAAATTAAAAATACACATAGATACGAAGAGTAAACATAAAAATAAAATATCATGTTATGGAAACAAAGCTTGGAGCCACAACAAAGTTACTTCAAAAGTATAACTCCATAGGATTTATAAAATGAACCTCACACATCCAATCTCATTCGTCTATGTGCCTAATTTATCGAGTGCCCTCTAGTAGTCCTCTAATCCAAAATCATATAAAATCCCATCTAATGTAATTGCATCCCCTACAAACTGATCGGAAAATTGTAATTGCTTATCCACTAAATTCAACATAAAGTAGGTAGACTTTATAGCTTCTATTTCGACCATATTAACATCCACCATGCTGATGTCCATGTGCTCCTAGTCATTGTTCGAAAGTCGGTTGTAGGATGAGTGGGAGGAATTCATACTTTCATTACCATTACCTAATGTGAACATATGATGTGCACTAGGAATTACACTATAGGTAAAAGCCTTTCAGTTGTTCAAGCTCACCAATTCAGAGTGTTCCAATGTTGATTTTGTACTTACAGGGATGGCTCTGTAAACTTAATTTTGACCTTCTATTGAGATTACCCCTACTCCATTTGGGTTGGGATTGATTCAGCTTCTTCTAAAGGTAGTAATTCCTAAGGTTGTTTATTTTGTTGTTTGTTCGCCCCAGCAATCCTCCAACACTACACGACCACCTAAACACATATATATGTGTTTGTGTGTCTGTTAAGATAAATATTTTAAACTAGTGGAATTATAAACCCTAAGATTAATATTATAAAACTAAGGAATTAAATACACTAGAGTTAATTTTATAATCCCTATGGTTATAAAAAATTATATTATAAACCCTAAATTCAATATTATAAACCAAATATTAAACCCCAATTTATTCAATGTCACAATGTGATATTGAATAAATCGCAATGCAGTCTTATAAATCAAATGTTATAAACTCTAATGTTATAATGAAAACATTATAAACCCTTGAATTTATAATCCCACATGATTGACATTATAAGCCTAAGGGGTTAATCAACTGTTTGGATTATTTATATCTCCTTGAGTTTATAAATCTATCCAACATAGAAGTGCCAAAACCATCATCACAAAGTGACAAGAGGTGTGTCAATCATAGTGATAATGGCATATTACATTGCAATAGATTCACCATTTCTACATTGAATAAATTATGGTTTACTATTTTTTTTTATAATATTGGGTTTAAAGATTATTTTGATTTATAATATTGATTTTAAAGGTTTTATAATATTGAGTTTAGGGTTTATAATATATTTGGTTTATAATATTAATCATTTGGGTTTTTAATATTAATAATTCTTTGGGTTTATTAATATTAATACCTTAGGTTTATAATTGCTCGGCTTTATAATATTAATATTAGTATTTAATATTAATCTGAGGGTCTATAATATTAATCATAATGTTTAATATTGATCGCCTCAGTTTATTAATTTCTCTCGTATATAATATTAATAAACGCGTGGGTTTATCAATCCTTTTGCTTTGTTAATAAAGGTCACATTCTCACAAACATTTTCCCAATATGAAAAACAACCATTGTTCAACATCACGTTGTGACAAATATTGTTTCCATATGAACATCAATCATGGTCAAACATGGTCAACCATCATCCAACATCACAATTTCACAAATATTGTCTCAATATGAAAAATCACCCTTGATACACCATGGTCAACCATGACTATTTTAGGGTTTAAAATATTTAATCTTAGGGTTTATATACCTTGCATTTATAATATTACTCCATTGGGTTTAATATTATTCCTTTGGTTTTATAATCCCTTGGGTTTTAGTTTTAATCCCTTGGGTTTATTATTCCCTTGGGTTTTTGGTTTAAATCCCTTGGGTTGTTAGTTTAAATCCCTTGGGTTCATTAATCTAAGAGCTAATATTACTAGGGTATAATATTATACATAAGATTAGAATATTAATCCTTGGCTTTAAGATAAATTCCTAGTATTTGTAATCATGGTCAACCATGGTACAAGTTGTCGTATTGTGACAAATATTGTTTCTATATGAAATTAAATGATGGTCAAACATGGTCAACCGAGATCAACCATGGTCCAACATCACAGTCTAACAAATATTGTCTCAATATGAAAATACTCCTCCGTAAACCATGGTGAACCACGATTATTTTAGGGTTTATAATATTTATCTTTGGGTTTATATACCTTGGCTTTAAAATACTATTCCTTGGGTTTAATATTATGTCATTCATTTTATAATCCCTAGGGTTTTTAGTATCACTCCCTTTGATTTATAATCCATTAAGCTTTTAGTATTAATCCCTTGGGTTTTAGTATAAATCCATTGGATTTATTATTCCCTTGAGTTTATAATATAAATTCCTTAGGTTTACTAATCTAAGGGTTCATATTTATAGGGTATAATATTATTCATAGGGTTTATTTTATTAATCATTGACTTTATTATAAATTCCTAGGGTTTATAATCATGGTCAGACATGGTGCAACATCAAATTCTCATGAATATTAACCCTAGGATGAATATTAAACTATAGGATGAATACTAAACCTTAGGGTTAAAAAACCCTAGGATGAATATTAAACACTAGGATGAATAATAAACCCTAGGATTAATATAAACCCTAGGATGAATATTAGAACCTAGGATTAATATTTAAAACCAATGGAATTATAAACACTATGATTAATATTATAAAACTAAGGAATTAAATACAATAGAATTAATATTATAAACCCTATGATTATAAAAAATAATATTATAAACGCTAAACCCAATATTGTAAACCAAAAATTAAACCCCAATTATTCAATGTGACAATGTGACATTAAATAAATTGCAATGCGATCTTATAAATCAAATGTTATAAAGAAAATATTATAAACCCTTGAGTTTATAAACCTAAATCATTGACATTATAAGCCCAAGGGGTTAATAAACCCTTTGGATTATTTATAATTGTTGGAAATAATACTGAGAGGGTGGGGGGTGAATCAGTATTATCACATTAATAAAAAAATTTCATTTCCATAATCAGATTCATATATGCTACTTCCACAACTTCTTATGATTAAGTTAATTGATCTTCAGTGAGTGCATTAGAACATTATCAACCATATTATCAGTTAACAGATGCAGTAACATAGAATAGATCATCACACATAAGGCACACACATGAACACCATGATATAAGGTGGAAACCCAATGCGGGAGAAAACCACCTACTGCAATTCATCTCAATCTTCTTCTTAATAAGAAAATCCTTCTTCAATATTTTGACTGGTGCAGCCTTATACCAGTATGGGAGCTCCAACCCCCTTTGCTCTTGTACTAGTCGATCCATTTACTAGTATGCAGGCTACTACCTACTACAATGCTCCAAATATTTCCTTTAGCTCTTGTACTAGCTTAGATACTAGTACGTAGGTGCTGACCTACGATCTTCTCTCCTCCAGGTACCACGTTTCATCAATTTTCACACTAGATACACTGAAGCACAACACATAATCTGAAAGGCCACGTTTCATCCAATTTTCATACTGGACCCAACAACAACATTGAAGCACATAATCAAACAATCTTCTGAATCACCTAATCACTAGATCAATACATATACAATGAGAGTCATCAATCAGATCTAGTCCATCAGATCACATAAAGATGAGTCATTAAGAACATAATCAATCACTTCTCAGACTGCTGTTATCAGATCATAATACCAGAAACCAGACCCAGAACATAGCGAGGATAAGCATGGACAGCTAATTTGATACCAAGAGAAGTACGCAGCTTCACCCATGTAATGCCTGCGTACAAGTACACACTATTCTTCTGTGGCGCCACAGACCTCCGCACCTGCGCCTTCTGTGGTGTCGCGCACCTCCGCACCTATGCCTTCTGTAGCATCGCGCACCTTCACAGATGCGCCTTCTGTGGCGCCACGCACCTCCGCAGCTGCGCCTTCTGTGGCGTCGTGCACCTCTGCAGCTGCGCCTTCTGTGGCGCCGCGCACCTCCGCAGCTGCGCCTTCTATGGCGTCGTGCACCTCCACAGCTACGCCTTCTGTGGCGCCACGCACCTCCGCAGCTGCACCTTCTGTGGCACCGCGTACCTCCGCAGCTGCGCCTTTTGTGGCGCCGCGGACCTCCGCACCTACAGCGCTTCTGTGCCTGCGTATCTCCGCGCTTTTCTTTCACTGCATTTGCGTGCCTGCAGGTATAGATAATTTCAAGACTTCAAGAATAACCCAGACTGTCAGATCTACAGATCTGATCATGCGCCGAAGTGATCTCAACCTATCAGTAGATTCGCCTCATTTAGATCTAGACATTACTCCCAAGAGATTCATAGTATTTCAGATCTAGCTCACATAAGATGTTCAACCCAAAAGCACACTCAAGCCAAATGATCTCCTTTGCTTTATATAGGCAAGCTCTTCCTCAAATCATGGATCAATACCACAGGCCAAAACCATAATAACACAATTCCGTCGGCTAAATACCAAGAGTTAAACATAAGAAACCCCACGTGTGCTTTTCTCTGCCTTGAAGTAAGTGAACTGGGGGTATGCACCTCCTGAACGGGATAACTACGGGTATGTACGCACTTTATGTAACACCGGACTGCGTGTACGCACCTTCTGTAAGGTGTACCTGCGTACCCCTTATTTTCTTCAATATTTGATAGTTGATCATCAATCTTTGTTGCTGACTTGAAGTACTGTGATCTATCACCTGAATGGGTTGCCATCAAGGACAACACTTTAGCCGTAATGCCAACAATCTCCCCCTTTGGACTTGATGGCAAAGCCTACTTGTGAACTGTCATCTGATCCCTTTTTGTTGTCCAGTAACCCATGCACTCTGTCACATCTGATATTTTTAGATTCATCTGAATGTATACAAGTGAGATGATCTTCTATGAGAGGGTTGCCATCAAGTACAACACATGCATCATAATGCCAACAATCTCCCCCTTTGGACTTGATGGCAACAACACCAAGTCAGTCTCCCCCTTTGACATCAAGGGCAAAGGGTTATGCTCCCCCTAAGAACATGCTCTCCTTGACTATAAACGAGATCAGCTGAAGTCTCTGAATGAACTCCCCCTTTGTATATGCCATGGTGCTCCAATCTGATAATGCTCTTTCTGAAATATCTGCTCTACTATATAGTGTTGTTCATGCTCAAACTCCCCCGACTGTAA
>APFE031577099.1:170302-189977 GCA_000404065.3 Pinus taeda
TTTATATAGGCAAGCTCTTCCTCAAATCATGGATCAATACCACAGGCCAAAACCATAATAACACAATTCCGTCGGCTAAATACCAAGAGTTAAACATAAGAAACCCCACGTGTGCTTTTCTTTACCTTGAAGTAAGTGAACTAGGGGTACACACCTCCTGAACGGGATAACTACGGGTATGTACGCACTTTATGTAACACCGGCCTGCGTGTACGCACCTTCTATAAGGTGTACCTGCATACTCCTTATTTTTCTTCAATATTTGATAGTTGATCATCAATCTCTGCCGCTGACTTGAAGTACTGTGGTCTATCACCTGAATGGGTTGCCATCAAGGACAACACTTTAGCCATAATGCCAAAAATCTCCCCCTTTGGACTTGATGGCAAAGCTTACTTGTGAACTGTCATATGATCCCTTTTGGTTGTCCGGTAACCCATGCACTCTGTCACATCTGATATTTCTTCTGTAGATTCATCTGAATGTATACAAGTGAGATGATCTTCTATGAGAGGGTTGCCATCAAGTACAACACATGCATCATAATGCCAACAATACTCCCTTGAGTTTATGAATCTATGCAGCATTGTAGTGCCACAAGCATCATCGCAATGTGATAAGAGGTGTGTCAATCATAGTCATAATGACATATTACATTGCAATATATTCAATTTTCCATTGCTACATCAAATAAATTATGGTCTAGTATTTTGGTTTATAATATTGGGTTTAACGTTTACTCTGATTTATAATATTGATCTTAGGGTTTATTCAAATTTATAATCGTGGTTTTAGGGTTTACAATGTATTTGGTTTATAATATTAATCTTAAAGTTTATTATTATTCCCTTGGGTTTATTATCCCTTGGTTTATTAATCCCTTGAATTTATATTATTATTAGTGCCTTGGATTTATTAATCACTTGAGTTTATTAATATTAATACCTTAGGATTTTAATTGCTCAGTTTTATAATATTAATATTAGTGTTTAATATTAATCTGAGGGTCTATAATATTAATCATAATGTTTAATATTGATCCCCTACGCTTATTAATTTGATTGGTTTATAATATTAATAAATGCTTGGGGTTATCAATCATTTTTCTTTGTTATTAAACATCACATTCTAACAAACATTTTCTTAATATGAAAAAAAACCATTGTGCGACGTCAAATTCTGACAAAGGTTGTTTCCATATGAACATCAATCATAGTTAAACATGGTCAACTATTGTCCATCACAATGTCACAAATATCATCTCTATATGAAAATCACCCTTCATAAACCATTGTCAAACATGATTATTTTAGGGTTTATAATATTTAATCTTAGAGTTTATATACCTTGTGTTATAATAATACTCCCTTGTCTTTAATATTGTTCCCTTGGTTTTATAATCCCTTGGGTTTATAAATGAATCCTTTAAGTTTATTAATCTAAGATCTAATGTTCCTAGGGTATAATACTATACATAATATTTATAATATTAATCCTTGGCTTTAAGATAAATTCCTAGGGTTTGTAATCATGGTCAACCATGGTCCACCATCACATTTTGACAAACATTTTCTCAATATGGAAAAAAATGATGGTAGAAGATGTCATATTGTGAAAAATATCATTTCCATATGAAAATAAATGATGGTCAAACCTGGTCAACCAGGATCAATCATGGTCCAATGTCACAATCTAACAAACATTGTCTCAATATGAAAATCATCCTTAGTAAACCATGGTAAACCATGATTATTTTAGGGTTTATAATATTTATCTTAGGGTTTATATACCTCTGATTTATAATATTAATACTTTGGGTTTAATATTATTTCATTCATTTTATAATCCCTAGGGATTTTAGTATCATTCCCTTTGATTTATAATCCATTGGGTTTTTAGTATTAATCCCTTGGGTTTATAATATCAATCTCATCGGTTTTTAGTATAAATCCATTGGATTTATTATTAAATAGGCTTTATAATATGAATTCCTTGGGTTTATGAATCTAAGGGTTCATATTTCCAAGGTATATTATTATTCATATGGTTTATATTATTAATCGTTGACTTTATTATAAATTCCTAAGGTTTATAATCATGGTCACACATGGTCCAGTGCCACATTCTGATGGATATTAAACCTAGGATGAATATCAAACAGGAGGATGAATATTAAACCATAAGATTAATAAACCCTAAGATGAATATTAAACCCTAGGATTAATATTTTAAACCAATAGAATTATAAACCCTAGGATTAATATTATCAAGCTAGGGAATTAAATACACTAGAGTTAATATTATAAACCCTATCATTATAAAAAATAATATTATAAACACTAAACACAATATTATAAACCAAATATTAAACCCCAATTTATTCAATGTCGTATTGTGACATTGAATAAATTGTAATGCAACCATATAAATCAAATGTTATAATCTCTAATGTTATAAGGAGAATATTATAAGCCCTTGATTTTATAAACTTGCATGATTGACATTATAAGCCTAAAGGGTTAGTCAACCCTTTGGATTATTTATATCTCCTTGAGTTTATAAATATATCCAACATAGGAGTTACACAAGCATCATCGCAAAGTGACAAGAGGTGTGTCAATTCATAGTCATAATGGAATATTGCATTGAAATATATTCAATTATGCATTGCTACATTGAATAAATTATGGTTTAGTATTTTGGTTTATAATATTGGTTTTAAGGTTTATTCTCATTTATAACATTGATATTAAAGGTTTATTCCGATTTATAATATTAGGTTTAGGGTGTATAATGTATTTGGTTTATAATATTAATCCTAAAGTTTACTATTATTCCCTTGTTATTATCCCTTGGGTTGATTAATCCATTGAGTTTATATTATTATTAGTCCCTTAGGTTTATTAATCACTTGGGTTTATTAATATTAAAATCTTAGGTTTATAATTGCTCGATTTTACAATATTGATATTACCGTTTAATATTAATCTGGGGGTCTATAGTATTAATCATAGCGTTTAATATTGATCCTCTCATTTTATTAATTTCTATGGTATATAATATTAATAAACACGTGGACTTATCAATCCTTTTGCTTTGTTAAAAAATGTCACATTCTGACAATCATTTTCTGAATATGAAAAAAAGTCATTATGCAACATCGCATTGTCTCAAAGATTGTTTCCATATGAACATCAATCATGGTTAAACATGGTCAACCATCTCCCAGCATCACAATGTGACAAACATTGTCTCAATATGAAAATCAGTGTTGATAAACCATGGTGGACTATGATTATTTTAGGGTTTATAATATTTATCTTAGGTTTTATATACCTTATATACCTTGGGTTTATAATATTAATCCAGTGGGTTTAATATTATTCTGTTCATTTTATAATGCCTATGGCTTTTAGGATTAATCCCTCTAGTTTATAATATCAATATCATGGGTTTTTACTATAAATATATTGGATTTATTATTCCCTTTGGTTTATAATATGAATTCCTTAGGTTTATTAATTTAAGGGTTCATATTTCTAGGGTATAATATTATTCCTAGGGTTTATACTATTAATCCTTGACTTTATTATAATTTCCTAGGGTTTATAATCATGGTTAGACATGGTCAAATGTCACATCCTAGCAAACATTTTCTCAATATGAAAAACAACCATGGTGCAATGTCACACTAGGAAAAAAAATCTCCATGTGAAAATAAATCATGGTCAACCATAGTTAACCATGGCCCAAGATCACAATGTGACAAAGATTGTCACAATATGAAAATCACCCTTGGTAAACCATGTTGAACCATGATTATTTTAGGATTTATAATATTTATCTTAGGTTTTATATACCTTGGGTTTATAATATAATACCTTTGGTTTAATGTTATCCCCTCGGGTTTATAATCCCTATGTTTTTAGTATTAATTTGTTGGGTTTATAATATTAATCCTTAGCTTTAATATAAATCTCTAAGGTTTATTATGATGGTCAACCATGCTCCAACATGACATTCTGACAAAGATAATTTTTCTAGATCTTAGACTTTTATGATTCATAATGATAATGTGATTATCTTTCGGATTAATCACATTGTTAATATTTGGTCAACGTTTTGAATCATCTAATGTGTTTCATAATATTTAGAATGTGGTTATCACCCTAGGTTTATAATCCCTAGGGTTTTTATTATTAATCCCTTGGTTTTATAATATTAATCCTTGAATTTAATATAAATCTCGAAGGTTTATAATGGTGTTCAACCATGGTCCAATGTCAGATTTTGAAAAGATAATATTTATCTTAGGGTTTATAATCATGGTCAAACATGGTCCAATGTCACATTCTCACAAAAAAATTATCAAAATGGAAATCACCATGGTGAAATGTCGAATGGTGACAATGATTTCCTCCATAAGAAAATCAATTATGCTCAACCATGGTCTGATGTCGTATTGTGACAAATATTACCTCAATATGAAAATAATCCTTGGTAAAGTATGGTGAAACATGATTATTTTAGGGTTTATAATATTTGTCTTATGGTTTATATACCTTGGGATTAAAATATTAATCACTTGGGTTTAATATTATTTTGTTGGGTTTATAATCCCTTGGGTTTTTATTATTGATCTGTTGGGTTTGTTATTCCCTTGAGTTTTTAATATGAATCCCTTGGGATTTTAGTATAAATCCCTTGAGTTTATTATTCCCTTGGGTTTATAATATCAATCCTTTAGTTTCATTAATATCAGGGTTCATATTACTAACGTATAATACTATTCATAGGGTTTATAATATTAATCCTTAACTTTAATATAAATTTCTTGGGTTTATAGTCATGGTCAGCCAAGGTCTAACATCACATTCTCACAAACATTTTCTCAATATGAAAAATAACTATGGTGCAACATCACATTATGACAAATATTTTCTCCATTTGAAAATAAATCATGATCCACCATGGCCTAGTGTCACAATGTGACAAACCCTGCCACAATATGAAAATCTCCCTTAGTAAACCATGGTGAACCATAATTATCCTAGGTTTATAGTATTTATTTTAGGGTTTATATACCTCTCGTTTATAACATTAATCCCTTGGGTTTAATAATATCCCTTTGGTTTTATAATCCCTAGGGTTTTTAGTATTAATCTCTTGGGTTCATAATATTAATCCTTGGCTTTAACATAAATTCCTAGGGTTCATAATGATGGCGAAACATGGTCCAGGATCACATTTAAAAAAATATATCATTGGTCTTAGGGTTTATAATCATTGATAGCCATGGTCTAGTGTCACATTTTGACAAATATTTTCTCAAAATGAAAATCAACCATGGTGCACATTCACATTGTGTTAAATATTATCTCCATATGAAAATCAATAATGTTCAATGGTGGTCAAATGTTGCATTCTGAAAAAGATTGCCCCAATATAATCATACTTGATAAACCATGGTGAGTCATCATTATTTTAGGGTTTATAATATTTATCTTAGGGTTTGTATACCTTGGATTTATAATTTAAAACCTTGGGTTTAATATTATTCCCTTGGACTTCTATTATTGATCCCTTCAGTTTATTATTCACTTTAGCGTATAATATCATTCTCTTGGGATTTTAATATAAATGCCTTAGGTTTCTAATATGAATCCATTAAGTTTATTAATCTAAGGGTTCATATTACTAGGTTATAATAATATTCATAGGGTTTATAATATTAATCCTTAGCTTTAATATAAATTCATATGGTTCATAATCATGGTCCAACTTCACATTCTGACAAATATTTTCTCACTATGAAAAATAACCATGGTGTAATATCACATTGTAAAAAAGTTGTCTCCAAATGAAAATCAATCATGATCAACCAATGTCTAACATCACATTATGACAAATATTGTCACAATATGAAAATCACCCTTCGTAAACCATGGTGGATCATGATTATTTTATGGTTTATAATATTTATCTTAGGGTTTATATACTTTGGGTTTATAATATTAATCCCTTGGGTTTAATATTATTCCTTTGGGTTTATAATATGAAACATTTAGGTTTATTAATCTAAGGGTTCATATTCCTAGGGTATAATATTTTTCTAAGTAAGTCTATTATATTATTCACATTAAAGCAGTACATTTACAACATGACGAGCAAAAAAAACCACCTGTCCAGTAGGAAAGGCAACATGGAACAGAGAAGTGTTCAAGAACAGAGAGTTTGAACCAGTCCATTTTGCAATCCCGTGTAGGGAGCCAGAGGAGTACATTTTCACCTTTCTGAGCTTAATCATCTTTACAAAACAGTCACCTAGGACCTCGACACAACATCATAGACAAAAAATTTACAGAATTGACAAAATGCCCTCACTATTGGGCCACATAACCTGAAAAGAAGCTGCATTGCTTGGATTAGGCTTCAGGAACCTCCTCCACAATCTACACCACCCAACATCAGCCAAGTCCTGAGCATGGACCTCCTCATTCGCAGTCGAACCTGGTGGCACAAGCTCCATCATTGCTTCATTAACATTGTTGGCCGGCGTCTCCATAGCTCTTGAAGAACCTGCAATTGGCATCGTAACTGTTCCCTGGTCCTCCCATTGAACGCTGGATTCGCCCCCTTCTTGGGCTTCCACGATGAAAAGCACAGATACATGGGCACTGATCCGAGGACGGTTCAGTGAACTGTTGAAAGTGAAGATTGCAGAACCGAAGGAGGGCGAGGACGAGGAACCTGGAGAGCTGGGTTCCAGAAATTGGCTGGGCATTAGAATGCTCTCTCTTCCGTTGCGAGTGCTATGGTGCTGGCGAGAAGTAGCTTCACCGGAATAAGGGAGAGAAGGCGCACCCTGGGAGGTTCCTTTGCGGCTGGGCATTCTTTGGCGGAGCTAAGGCATGACTGCAGGACAGAACAGAACACCTTTGCAAATTGCAGAATAGACCATTGGATAGATATGGCTAAGACCATACACACAGACAAATGGACGGGTGCCCAAATCAGCCGCGAGAGTCAGGGAAATAGACAGAGGCTTCGAGCTAGCTGAGCCAGAGCCCAACCCATACATCACAAGAAACAACAGAGTAAACCCATGGCAGAGACTGATTATAATGCGCCTTCCCCTGCCTCGAGACGCTCCCGCCATAACTGTGGCATTCATGGGAGCCGAGAACCAAATCCAAACATTGCGTGCGGAGGTGAACGGAGCATTAATGCCTCCTTGATGCATTCCTTTAAACCAATTCATGCCCACCTGGTTATGATCCTCCCTCCACATGGAGTCGGCTCCGTTGTACATGGCTGGCAGGTGGCAGCTATTCACAGCCCACTCCTGTCCCATCACCATCAATGCGACCTTATACACCTGCATCTGGGGTTCCTAGGGTATAATATTATTCACAGGTTTAGAATATTAATCATTAGCTTTAATATAAATTCGTAGGGCTTATAACCTCGTTCGACCATGGTCCAATGTGACATTCTAACAAACATTTTCTCAATATGAAAAAGAACCATCATACACCATCGCATTCTAACAAAGATTGTTTTGATAAGAAAATCAATCATGATCAAAGATGGCCAACCATGGTTCAATGTCACAATGTGACAAAGATTGTCTGAATATGAAAATCACCCTTGGTAAATCATGGTGAAGCAAGATTATTTTAGCATTTATAATATTTATATTAGGTTTTATATACTGTGGGTTTATAGTATTAATCCCTTCGGTTTATTATTCCCTTGGGTTTGTAATATCAATCCCTTCAATTTTTATTGTAAATTCCTTGAGTTTATAATATGAATCCCTTAAGTTGATTAAGGGTAGATATTCTTAGGGTATAATTTTCTTCATAGGGTTTAAAATATTAATCCTTAGCATTAATATATATTTCTAGGGTTTATGATCATGGTCAAACATGGTCCAACGTCACATTATGAAAAGCAACCATGGTGTGATGTGGCATTGTGATGAAGATTATTTGCATATGAAAATCAAACATGGTAAAACATGGTCAACAATGGTCCAATGCCACAATGTGACAAACATTGTCTCAATATGAAAATCATCATTAGTAAACCATGGTGAGCCATGATTCTTTTAATTTTGATAATATTAATCCCTTGGGTTTATAATACTAATCCCTTGGGTTTATAATATTAATCTTAGGGTTTCTCTTGGGCTTATAATATTAATACCTTGGTTTTATAATATTAATCCTAGGGTTTATAATCCTTTTGGCTTATAATATTAACCTTAGGGTTTAATATTATTTCTTTAGGTGTATTATCCCTTGTGCTTGTTCATCTCTTGAGTTTATAATATTATTATTGTCTCGAGTTTATTAACCCATGGGTTTATTAATCACTTAGGTTTATTAATAATAATCTTTCACGTTTATTAATAATGATCTCTTAGGCTTATAATCACTTTGGTTTATAATATTAATAAATGTTTGAGTTTATATATCCCTTGGGTTGATTAATTACTTAAGTTTTTAATATTAATAATCCCTTGGGTTTACTAATGCATTAGTTTTATAATAATATTAATTCTTTGGGTTTATAATATTAATAATACCTTGAGCTTATTAATTCATTGGTTTTATAATATTAATCCTAAAGGTTTATGAGATTAATCATTAAGTTTATAATATTAATAATCCCTTCGATTTATAATATTAATTCATCGGGTTTATTAGTACCTTATTTGTATAATATTAATCCCTTCAGTTTATTAATCCTTTGTGTTTACAATATATATTTAAAGCATTTATAATTTTAATCCATTGGCTTTTTAATAATTTTTTTTTTATAATTAGGAGACGAACATTTTATTAATCAAAGTAAGTTACATAATATACAGAAAGCTATAGACAATAGGGCAGCAAGGATCCCAAAAAGGAAAAAAGCCTCTAGGCCACCGAAGCGCAAACTCTAGCCTCTCAAATATGCACAACAACAATAGGATGAGAGTCCCAAAATAAAGGGCAGCAAACAACTAAATCTAGCAAACCCCGCTAAGGAGGACAAGAACCGATCCAAAGGTCAGCATGGAAATTGCTAGAGAGTGGTTTCCCCTCTTCTCAAAGCACCACACGTCAACCCCTGAAAGGAACTGTGAGCACTAGCCAATCAAAGGTAAGGGATCCATGCCTGAGGAGAGGTGGAGAGCTAGACCCATAGAACATGTATGAAGCCTTTGAGTAACCTACACGAAAAATCCTGACCATTGAGAGAGGAAACCAAATCCCATGCTCATTGTCGATATTGCATAGCCGAAATGCATGGGGGTTAACCACATGATGAGAGTAGTTTTCTCTCTCATCTCAATGCCACATGTCATAACCTGAGTGGAATTGCAAGTCCCATCCTCTAAACTAGAAACCGTCCAGAGCCTGCGCGAAATACCACTTGTTGTTTCGTGATCACGAACTCACCGAAAGAGGATCGTCTGAGCAATCCCATGGGCCAATCTGCATTCAGTCAAACCAAGCTGACTAAAACAAGAAGTCTCCATCCGAGACCTGTTGAGCTATGAGAGCAACAGCAGTCCAGTTATGTCACTAATCGACTCAAATCCTACATCCATCATCCCTTTGATCGAAACTTGAATTTGTGTTAGGCGATGTCTTCACCGCCTTGTCCCTAGTGTCAGCCCTGTCCATCCGCAAACCCCAATCTGCATTTTCCATGGTGACAGAGTGCTCTCATAGTTTCCCTGCCAGAAGTAAATCCCATGGATATTGTGAATCCCTGTCTCCATTGGCCACGCCTTCGTTGGCCAACCTATCTGCAAGCATATTAGCCTTCCTCCTAACATGGACAAATTTTATCGTTTTGAGGATTCATAAGTGATATTAGATGTGGTAATACATCTACAGCAGCTTCAAGAGCTTTGACACTTTGTCTAGAAAGGCTCCATTTTGAATCTTCTTGGGTGCCTTGATGACCAATTCCGAATCTGCTTCAATTATAACATTCTGTAAATTTGTTTCCACCAGGATCTCCATACATTGATCTAGTGCCAAAAGCTCAACCATGTTATTAGTACCTCTTTCCAGGTGGCCATGGAAAATGTATTTTATCAGCCCCTCTGAATCCCTTATGGCACCCACGAAGCTAGCTTCCCCAGAATTGCCCTCGGAAGCTCCATCAATATTAACTTTGAAGAATCCCTATGGGGGGGGCTGCCAACTCCAATCCCCAGTTTTAATGTTTCTCACATTCTTATTTATTTCTTGAGGATTGAGGGATTGAAGATTCAGATTGCTAAGAATGTGCATCTCATGAGGTAGAGGATGGTTTGAAGGGTTCGTTCTCATATTTCTTCTAACTATTTCCTTGAGCTGTTTCAAAATCTGATTGATAATAAGCATGGGTTTTTTGGATTTATCTTTGAAGATCTGGATGTTCCATTCTTTCCAAATATTCAAGATGACAAAGCTTGGTGCAAGCATCCAGGCCTTCTTGATGATTTAATTGTCTGAGAAGTTCTTTCTCCAATTCGTTGAAGTGTTGGAAATGCTAAGCCTATCCCTCCCAGTCTGTCTGAAGCTAGAGGCTATCCAATCCCAAATTTTAGCAGAAAAGGAAAAGGATGTAGAAGATGTGCGATCGTTTCCTTGTGTGAGCCACAAAGGTGACATTTAGAGGGTCCAATGAAACCTTTATCAAGAAGGTTATCCCATGTGAGATTTTTCCTTTCATGAACTAGCCAGATAAATAGTTTGACTTTCATCCAATGAGGAGTTTGGCACAATTCCTGCCAAACTTTCTCAGCATTTACAGAGCTCAATCCTATGATTGTTTGTTTGGCCTCATTGAGATTATAGTTGCCTTCATTTTTGTTTCCCCATCTTAATTTGTCAAATAAGGGGGAGACTATAATTCTTCTTTTCTCTAAATCCTTGGCTAGAACCTCTGCCATGGCCTTCAAGGGGCTCTCCTCAGTATAACTTAGGTTCTTCCATTTCCTCCATTTATCCTTGTCCCTCCCCTGATCCCAGAAATCTTTTACTAGTGAAAGCCCTTTGTTGTCTGTGTCTCCCTTGAGTGTTTGCAATTCATTCTTGATCAAGATGGGTTCATGTTGCCAGTTTTCCTCCTAGAAGCAAGCATGATCCCCAGCTCTAATTTCCCAAAAGCAGTTTTGTTGAACAATAATTTTGTTCTCCCATGCAAGGTTCTAGATGCGTAAGCCTCTTATTTGTCCTATCATTCTAATATGATCATATTCCTGCTAGTGCCTGGCATACTTTTGTGTCGAAATATTGGACCAAGGTGCTCTCAACTACTTGATCCAATGCCACTAGTTTGGCTCCCGAAGGCTGACTTAGAGTTTCCAGATCCTCCAACCCTAAACCACCATGGCTTTTGGGCCTCCAGAGCTTGTCCCAGGCAACAGGAGCCCACTTACTTTTCTTTTCCCCTCTGCCCCAAAGGAATTTTCTTTGAATGCTTCTTATTTTCTGCTTAATGCCTTGTGGAGAAGGGATAGCTTCAAACATAAAGATGAGAATGGCCTGCAAAACTGCCTGAGTGAGCATCAGTTGCCCTATGAAGTTTAAAGCCGAGCAAGTCCAATTGTTGATCCTGTCCTGAAGTTTGTTTAAAATCAGTTCCAATATTTGTTTACTTAGAGGCTTGTCAGTAAGAGGTGTGCCCAGATATTTGGAGGGCAACTGATCCCTTTGAAAACCAAGAATCCTAGTGACGTTTCTCTGTATGGCAATAGTAGTGTTAAAGAAGAAAACTTTGGACTTTTTTTGGCTTACCTTAGTGTCTGCTACCATATTGAAGTCATTTAATATATCTTTGATTTCCCTTGCTTGCTTCACTATTGGTACACCCTGCAACATAGTATCATCCACAAATTGTTGATGAGTGTTTGCCTCCCCATCCGGGGTGAGCTTGATTCCCTAAATTCTACCTTCAACATTTACCATTTTGATTGCCCTGCCTAGCCCTTCCATCATGAGGACAAAGAGGAAGGGAGAAAGCAAATCACCTTGTTTTAGCCCTCTAAAAGGTATAAAAGTAGTAGAGGGAGCTCCATTAAGCAGAATGGAGAAACTGGTTGAGGTGGCTAGTGCCATGACCCATCTTATCCAATTTTGGTTAAAGCCAAAGGCTTTTATAATAGCTCTCATGTACGACTCCTGGAGTTTGTCATAGGCCTTCGTCGGGTCCAACTGAATGATCATACCTGATTGCTTATTGCCTTTGAGAGAGTGAACCACCTCATGTGCTTGGATGATGTTGTTAAGAATTTGTCTACCTTCCACATAGCCTGTTTACTCTTCTGAGATGAGAAAAGGTAGCAGTGGCTTGAGTCTGTTAGCTATCACTTTCGAGATAATTTTATACACCATATTACATAAGGTGATTGGCCTAAATCCATTTGGAGTCATAACATTATCCTTTTTGGGTATCAAAGCTAAAAAGGTCACATTTAGAGCTTTTAGAACCTTTTTGTGTTGTCTAGAGTCTTCCACCACCTCAAGGATGTCATGCTTGACTGTATCCCAGTAGGCTTTGAAGAAATCAACATTGAAACCATCTGGGCCTGGTGCTTTTCCATTCTACATATCCTTGATCACCTCACTAACCTCCTTTTCCGAGACTAGCCTGTTGAGATTATGGTTATCCTCCCTTGTGACAACTTTGGAATGTGTTGAGTAATCTTACTAATGAACCTAGTTCTGTGTTTTATAGGCTCCTTTGCAATGTCAGAGAAGTGTTGTACTAGGGTCGATTACATGTCCTGGTGAGCAACAAGCTCAATGCCTTGAGAATCCTTTAGCTTTGTGATTCTCTTTTGTGCACTGTGGGCCATAGTGGATTTGTGGAAGAACTTGGTATTTCTTTCTCCCTCCCTGATCCATTGAATTCTGGATTTTTGTCTCTAAAATGTTTCCTCTTGTAGGCAATGCTCTTCCCAGTCTTTCTATAGAGAATCAGTTAGGTTTTGTCTTTCCTCATTGAAGCCCTCTGTGATGTTGATTGGATTGATTTCCTGGAGTTTCTATTCTGTACACTTTATGGCCTTGATGATATCCCCAAATTCTTTTCTGTTCCAATCCTTAAGTTTCGATTTGATATGTTCCAGTCTCTGCGGGGCATGTACATCTTCGTACCCTGAATATTCAAATCCTCCTTCCACCAAGAGGCGATGTTATTGGCGAAATTGGGTTGAGAGAGCCAGGAATTTTTTAATCTGAATGGCCTATTTCTCAAAGTCCCGATAAAGGATGCCTCTAGCTGTATAGGCCAATGATCTGAGCCTCTAAAGGGCAGAATGGACGTTGTGATTGTTGATTTTGTGAGTATGAGATCTTCATAAACAATAAACCTATCCAGTTTTGAAGCCACTTGGGAAACCCATCCTCTTTTGTTGTTCCAAGTGAAGGTTCCATTTATAGTCTCCATGTCCACCAATCCCATGTTCATGAGGAAATCTTGTAAGGCTTCAGAGTCCCTACCAAGCTATCTTGTGCCTCCTTTTTTTTGAAAGAAATCTTATCATATTTAAATCCCTTGCTAGAATCAGGGTACATTGGGGTAACGTGCTCTGAACCCTTCCAAGGAGGTGAGAAACTTGAGTTTATCTTCTTGCTGTTGAGGGCCATATACATTAGTTACCATGTAAGTCTCCTTGTCACCTACAGGACTACACACCTAAGAAAGATAGTACCTGGACGCTTCTTCATCCAGGATGCCCAATTTATGTGGATCCCACAATGTGAGAATCCCTCTTATAGAGTTATCAGCTTTAACCTCCAAATAATCATACTTGATTAACCATTTATTGTGAATTTCTCTTATTTTCTCCATTGAACATTTTGTCTCCTGAATAAATATCATATCTAGTTTTACTTCTTTTATTCTATTACTGAGATTTCTTTGTTTCTTTCTACTACCTAAACCTCTAGTATTCTAGGTTGTAAGCATCATTAAGAAAGGTTGGTAAATGAATAGCTGCTAAGGTCTTTCATCTTACCTGGGTTAATTAGTAGTTTCCCACATTCGGTTAGTAGTTCATTTTGTCTTTTCCTTCCTTTTTTCCTTCCTGAGTTTTTTGGAGATAATGTTTGCTCGTTCTCCATAATTTTGATCCCACTTTGCTCTTTGCTCTCATGGTTTCTTTTGACCCCATTTCCATTCGATTGTGCCCTCCATAGATATATTTTTTAGACTCGATCATAGTTTTCTCCTGGAAATGAGTCTACTCCTTTGTTTTTTCTTTGCTCCATAAATTGTTCTAGATCCAGATTTTCCGTATCTAGTGTTATAGACATATTTGGGCACTGCAACCCCAATCACATATGTGCATAAACCAAGGGCTTCTAAGCCCCTAAAAGTGTTGTTAAATACCCTAAAGGAACAAGGTCAACTGATTACATCATTTCCCAGAAGTTCTCCCTCAAAAACTACTCAGAACTGGTTAAAACTGGACCATACAGACTGCTCCATGTTGAGGGTGTAATGCATCTCACCTATAACACACAAATGGTACGATGCATACTGAAAATCCCTTCTGTAGGGTGTGATGAGTGAGAGCAGACAAATGGCAAAGGTAGTTTGCTAGATGGAAACCCAGCGAATCTTCTAGAAATTGCTGATATGACACTTGCCTCTATGAATTCACCCAGGGATGAGTAAGAGATCATGAAATCTCGAAGTGGAGCCAAGAACTATCAATGAAATGACACTAATCAAAGTCCCAGAAGCTGACTCACCCACCTACAAATATCTATATATGAATCGCTCATCCTAGAGATCCAGAGGCTGGAATTTTGTATTTTGTAAGGAAGTGTTGTTGGTTTCTCTATGAAACATTGTATTGTTGGGTGATCTAGCTTTTCATGAGGTGAAGATGGATTTCATGCTGGGAGGATGGCACTGGATCAGACAACTGGGTTGTAATCCTCTCTTCTACTACTTCTATCAATAAAGTTATTTGAGTATTCCTCCATGTGCTTGTATATTTCTTAATCTTGTATTTGTGTATGAATTTGTATGGTTAGTATACATCTGATCCTATATTTTTTTATGGTTATAGATCTCTATGCTTTGATGGTATTCTGCTGCTTTGACTCTACAGTCATTCTTTGAAGCGGGACAAGTGAGAAAGGACTGGCGAAAGCTCTATCAAGGGAGAGAGGAAGTAAGCAAGGAGTCAAGCGAAAGACTGAGGTTGGTACTCTCTGCTTCTCTCTCATCTATCTCTCATAAAGGAAAACACAAGTGACTTTAAATTGTTTGTTTCTAAGATAGGTACCCATATTAGTGGGACTAGCAGCTCTGAATGGAAACTAGTTTTCCCGATAACAAAATGGCAACCATACTGGGGAATCGAATAGTTCAATTGTTAGTTACTATTGTTTGCTTTATAAACTAGAGATGGAGCCTGAAGTTAAGCCAGCTATCCTTCGAACTGGTTTTGTTATGCAACTGCAAAGTAGATCAATGATGCTTCAGTCAATATCTGGATTGGTTTATGAACTAAACATCTGACTTACAAATATCCTACGTGCCCTGGTGGTAGCTCTATAATCTCATTAGATCAGCCCCTATACTTTGTGTTTACTGCATATCATAAGCTCAGCCTAATTCGCTAAACTTAGCTGTAAACTGTGTGTGAAAACCAAGCTCAGTCTCATCCCTAGTCCATCGCACTATCTATAACTATGCAACCTGGATGCATCATACCTCCCATGTGTTGCAGGTAAGATGCATCCCTGTTTCACTGTCTTATAGGTGCGATGATTGAATGAGACTGTTTCTGCCTCCAGATTTTGGTTTTTCTTCATTGTTTTCAGCTCTATTCAATAGTTTTGTTGTCTATGATCTGTATATCACTGTTGAAACCTTCTTCCTTTGCATTATTCAGCTTCCATTGATAAGGAATTGTGAATGTTTTTTTATGCATTTTTCATCATTTAAAGTCTTCCTTTGCAAAAAGTAGCTTAATTGAATTGATGTCTTTTGATTTGAAAGTGTCGCAACTGTCGTTTTCAGTAAATAAAAAGAGTGTCGTAAAGTCTTCCTCTTTTAGATAGTAGATTACACTTTTTCTATTGTATTTGATTTGAATCATCAATTCTTTGAAGTGTCAAAAGTAGTTTTCAAGTCAAAATTGAAAGTATATTCATAGTCTTCATTTCATTTTTGAAAAGAAATTGCTAAATTGTCGCTTTGAAGAAAAGTAACTTAGATCTATACTTAGTTTTCTTTTTGTCATTCACACATTAAGGAAACTGAAAAAACATATACATGCATGTGCATTTGCATTTAGACTGCATGTGGAAATTGATTTAGGAAAACTACATCTAGTGTGTGCTCTTTGCTCTATGTTGAAAGAATTTTACTGCTCTTTCCTTAGTAGCCAGGATTTTCATTGCTAAAAGAAAATAAACAACTATTTATCATCTTAGATTTCATATTTAGGAATTTTATATCTACATCATGCAGTGAAACTTAAAGGAAAACTTCTTAAGATAGATCAACTGTAAAATAAACCTCAATGAACATAAAAATGTTTTGGAACCTAATGCACAACACATAGAAGTCTTGGCTAGAGATGTATACTGGCGTTGTAAAGTCTGGTAACTATCATTTTCATCATAGGTTGGGTGATTCCTCCTCTTTGGTACAATAAGTGCTAGTACGGACTTGTGCTCCCACGTATCGTCAAGTATATATTGGGAGACCACAATAGGCTGATATCCTTTAACCTTAGGAAGCTATATCTACTGCCCTATAGATCGCAATGCATTGAACACAACATTCGGGAAGATTGATTGTCGTACATAAAAGTATATTGCAGCTTTGCGATTGGTTTGGTAATCCCTCTGTCTAGATTTCCAGAGTAGTCACTTTCATTCCTTTTCAAACTCCTTAAAAGAAAAGGTCCATCTGAGCACTTATCACTTCAGGCTCATTAAAAATCAAAGGCGACTAGAGTCACCTTTAGCTTTTTCTCGACTCTTAAAAATTGAAAAAGCAACTTGTGTCAAAGCGTCATAAAATTTATTTAATTTGGAATAACATTTTCCCCTTTTTATTTTGAGTTGATCAAGTAATCTGCAATCGTGGAAGAAATTCAATCAAAACCCCATCGTTCGTGGAGACTAACGAGTTAACCATCTTTGACTCTAGAAACGAAACCATTCTGGGCCAAGCAATTTCGTTTAACTGGGTCAAAATCTCCTGGTTTATTTGAAACTTGCATTTCAACATCCTCAGAGACTCGAGTCACTCCAACTATTTCTGGTATCCCTGCCTCTACAGAAGAAGTTTCGCAGTTACAAGAGGACATTAGAACTGATCCTAGTGTAATAGTAAACACTTCTATTCCTGAACCATATCCATCTATGGCTGATTTAGAAGGTGTCACCCCTCCAACATCTATTGTTGTAGAGTTTGTACCTTCTTCTGCACCAGAAATATTTTATGGACCTGATGGTCTACCTCTTCCACCTGGACTGATTGCTATAGAAGTTATTGTGGAGGATCTTCCATCTAGTACCCCATTGCATTTTGGAACAGGGATCCACCTATATCCTTCTACTACAGAAGTTAGTCACCCTTCATCGCAAGTTCCTGTAGAATCGCTAGGAAGTCTTTTGGATAGACTCGATATGTCTAAACAACCATCGACATCTAGGACTGTGTATTCCGATAGAGCTGCATTAGAACCTCCTGCCACTACTCCGACAATGTTTGCTGGTATACCATCTGCCCCAACTAGCTCTCAACCGCTAGATGGAGTCCACCCAGGGACTGCTTCATCAGCATGGTCTGTTCCTGTTTGTTCATCCATAATATTATCTGGAATTTCTTATGTTGAGTCTCAACAAATTGATCCTTCACAACACTATCAATTTGGGTAGTCCAATCTACAAAGACCAATTTTCCCTTTGAACACTGGATTGGCGCCATATGGGGGGCAGTATACCTTTTCATTGTTCCCTCCGAGAGAACAACCATATGAGAGTTCACAATAGAATTCAGGTCAAGCTGGAATTGCATCTAGTGGTTGGGTACCAATACTGCCTCAACAACCAAGAGTTGTATATTAAATGCAACCAAACCAACCTGTGTCGAATATTCCCACCACACCAGCTGTTGTGACGATGTCGCAAGTATAAGCGCTGCTTGTTGTATGTCAACCTCAAGTCTCTCAAGTCGTAATACAACAACCTCTTGTCTCCGTAACTCAATCACAATCGTCGATTAGTGGCTCCTTAGCTGAAGTGACTTAGGTTCAAACAGGTACTATCACCCCTCATCCTGGTCAAACAGGTACTAGCGCTCTGCCTCACTTGGCTTGCGATGGCTTAGGCAACCCTGTATCGACATACTGATGTTAGTCGTTGCACCTGAATCTATCCACCAAGTATATCTAGATACAGAACTTAAATTAACTTCAGAACAAACTAAAGCAAGAGACATACCTTTCTTTGCCAACCATGCATGATAGTTGGTGCAGAATTTCTTTGTATGTCCTGGCGCTTTGCAGAAAAAACAGTTCTTTTCTTCTGCTTTTGCAAAAGTATCTTCCCTTTTGCTTTTCTGTGCGGCATTGTTTGCAGCTACCTTGGTAGGTCCCTTTTCCTTGGCAGTAAACTTGCGCTTCTTGCCTTTACCCTTAGGATTAGATGTTACTACATGAGCACTTTCTCCCTTAGTCATTTTCTGTCTCTCTTCCTTCTACACCAACTGAGCCTCAAACTCAGGTAGTGTCCACGTCTCTCTTTGACAATTATAAGTCATCTTGAATTGACTAAAGTTAGACGGGAGAGAGAGAAAAATGAACTCAATGAGAACCTCATCAGAGATGTCATAATTATGCCCTTTCAAGGCACGTTGCAGTCTTGTCATCTCAATAACATGCTCTCTAACCCCTTCTTTTCCCTTGTATTTTATTGTTTCCAACTTCACAAAAAGTGTACTAACTTCAGCCTTTTTACTCTTTGTGAATTTTTCTTCAAGGGCCTTAAGGTATTTAATAGCGCCTGTCTCTGTATCAGGTATGATGCCTCGAAAAGTCTCATGGATCGTTTGCTTCATCACCATTATGCACATGCGATTTGAATGCTCCCATCTAGCAATATCAGCCTTCTCTTGAGGAGTTACCTCACTCTCTTTATTAGGCTTGGGGCGATCAAATCTCAGTGTTGTGTCCAATTGCATGATCCCTAAGACTAATTTCAGCTTTTCCTCCCACTGTTTGAAATTGTTCCCCATGAGGGGCTTAATCTGACTTAGACTTAGCTCGTACAGCTCTACCTGAGAATTTGTGGGGAGAAGCCTTAAAGACTGTAGCATACATACTCAATAGAGTGCCTACTAAAGCAGCTAACAAGACCCCTTACGAGTTATGGGTTGGGTGCAAGCCTAGCTTGAATCATTTGAGAGTTTGGGGATGTCCATGTGAAGCTAGGCCTTATCAGCCAGGCGAAAAGAAATTGGACGAAAGAACCATTAGTTGTTACTTTATAGGCTATTCTGAACGATCTAGGGGGTTCAAATTCTATAATCCAACAGAACATACAGTTTTCGAGTCAAGAAGTGCAAAATTTTTTGAGGATAATGAGTTTGTGGGGGGAGATATGACAAAAGATAGTATTTTTTAAGAAGAAGAGACGAATGCGAA
>APFE031577099.1:216465-246144 GCA_000404065.3 Pinus taeda
AGAATGTGTATGCTTCAATGTCCGACCTTAGTTGTACATGAAAATTAAGTGAATCTACTTCATAGGAAGTAGCAGAACTGTGCATTATGCTGTCAATATTAATACAATTTCACTGTTTCTCCTCTTGCAAGAGGGCCACTAGAAGCTATGATCACATGAAAAGTTATGATTGGCTAGTTTTCTTAAGCCACATTCATACAGGCTTGTTTTAAGATATATATCTGCTTAAACTATTGTTAATTGTGCAGCTTCGAATGAATTCATTGATTTTGAAATGTATACAATATTAAGAAGAATAAATGTCATCACAAACTCTGCACAAGGTACGTTGTTGTCTGCTCTCGAAAAGTAAAGAAGAAATAAGAATTATCGTTACGATATCTTGATCTTTAAAGAAAACATCTGCAACTGCACTGTTTCCAGGTCTGACAAATGTGTCCAATATTAGCAGGTTGATAGGCCCATCAGAATAGCCTGCAATCGGGCCTCATATTAACAGTGGGTGAGTGGCTAGAAACAGTTTGTCAGGATTTAGACATTAATATATTAAAAAAAGGTCTGACAATAAAAGCTATTTAATACCTTCGTGATCACTGCACCTTGTATCTGAGAGTAACAGAGCTGAAAGCTATCCGAGAAACTGGCGTTGGCATATGCAGGTACATATCCAGAAAGAGGGTTTTTAGTGGCTTAAAAATAGTTTATTGGAACTAGCAACCTTTTAGATATATGCAACTACTCATAATTCACATATATCATAAATTTCAATTTAGGATTGAGAGGTCTGGAAATCAGAGACTGAGCCTGGATCTCAGAGTCCAACCACATGTCTATCCTTCAGACCTTACTAAGATGGGTCACCAACCACATGTCTATCTTTCGGACCTTACTATAATGGGTCACGGTGTCCCTTGAGATTTGATGTTGG
Organism: Pinus taeda; assembly: GCA_000404065.3. Taxonomy (NCBI): domain Eukaryota; kingdom Viridiplantae; phylum Streptophyta; class Pinopsida; order Pinales; family Pinaceae; genus Pinus; species Pinus taeda. The sequence continues at coordinate 217,394 of APFE031577099.1, forward strand.
GTAAAGAGAAAAACAGATTTGAGGTTGGGTAGAGAGGAAAACATATAAATGAGAGCCACCCCATCCTCCCACGAAAAGACTACCTGGACAAACAAGATGTTTCCATCTTTTCTGACTGGTATTTCTGTTGTTGAAAACACTGATACGCAGCTTCAAAAGCAAGAACCCTTGTTACTTCCTGGCTTGCTTGTACCGATCAGGGATCCAAGGATCCAAATCACTAACTGAGAGATTGTTACATATTTCTAAAGACTGCGTGGAAAGATAGTCATGCTGTCTGTCATGGGTCGTAACACATCCCGTAAGAGCACGCGTGTCTACATGGCTAGTTGTGTCCCAATTGCTCTGCACATCCAAATAGTAAGGCAACGTTATGTCGTCTGAAATTCCTTGCTTCTCCATACTTTTATGACTTGATGCCCAATATATATCTCGGGGGATATTTGTATTCAAGAATTCAAAACCATCAATATCTGACAGTTCGTCTGGCGAGAACGAAACCAAATTGTCAGAAGGATCTGACATACACAGCGGCAACATCTGCTGGATGCTGCAAATCTCGGATGAATGAAAACTCTCAAGGATAGTGGAAATGCTCGACGAATCGAACCCAAATGGATCGTCTTCCTTTTCCAGATATTTGCCGCCTTCTATGTTTTCTGCCTTTTCCTCTCCCGTTAAGGTTTTGGGAATATCGTAACCTTCAATCGTGCGGGAAGGAGAGAACGTAATATCCGCGTTTTTCAATTCTACCGCCGGAGAAGGTAGATTCTGAAAACCACGAGAGAAAGTTTCCGTGGATCTTGGCATAGGGGGTGAGGATATGGATCTGAAATCAATCATTTGAGAAGTAGGGAACAAACCCCAGATATTGTCGTTACAATTAATCTGAGACATGACCGCAGTGCCCGTGTGAGTATAGATGAAGTTGGTGCGTGCTCCGCAGCCACTCATGGATAAGGAAGCTTGGTCGTAAGCCATGGCTGCCTCCTCTGCTGTGTCAAAGGTGCCTAGCCAGTGCCTCTCTTTGGTGAAGGGATTTCTAATCTCAGCCGCATAGCGACCCCAAGGCCTTCTACGGACTCCCAAATATTTGCCCGGTTGATACTTCCTTTTCATTGCTTTCAAAGGCGACGTACGTGGCTTGGATTCATAATATTTCAGACTCCCCTTTTGATCAGAGAACTGCGAATGGTGGTCTGCAACAATCCGAGTCTCAATGCGTGCAGAGTCCATCTCCTTGAGAAGAAAATGGGAGCGATTTTGCTACCAGAAATGGGTAGACTTAACACTTTTTCTTGCATCAAATGCACATATTGCACTCAATCATTCTGCTGTTAAATAAGCTACCGGATTAACTATTCACAGTGGAGACAGATGGCTCAGAGCTTTGCAACTCTGATAGAAGCATTGAAACAGCATGTGTCACTTTAAAAAAAAAATGTCCTCTCAGAGATTAAAAAAATTACTCAATGCATATCGATTGTGTTTGTAGTTGTATGTGGGGTGATGTTTGTCGGGAATGCTTTTTTGAGTGCAGCAAAATTGAAGCTACTTCCTCCATCTAGCTCAGACTTTTTAGTTATAGAAATTATTCATCCATACATTGTATTATGGATAGGAACAGTAGTATCTCAGACCATGGATGGGCAACTATGGGAGGGAGACATTCATTCATAATTTCCGTTTTGGATCACTTTTACAATTATTATCACAGATGCATTGTAATTTAGACCATTTAGACCAAGCAGTATCTATATTTTATTAAATATCTGGACAGATTCTTGGAGGGGAAAACATATCTATATTAAAAGTGGAAATAATATTTAACTGAATTGAAATAATTATACATTAAACATTTCAAAAACAAAATGAACAAATACCAAAACTGAAACTGAACCGTGCTACTTAAATATTTTAAAGATTATTTCATCTTAAAAAATAAGAAACGGGTGAAATGGTCCAAATGAGCTTGGAAGGGGATTTGTTTTATTTTTTAATGAGCTTGATACAGGAAAAGAATTAAGCTCAAGGGAATTTGTTCCATTTTTTAACAAGCTTGAAATGAGAAAATGAACTGTTCTCGAGGACCTTGTTTCATTTTTTAATGAGCTTGACATAAGAAAAATGACTATTCTCAGAGACCTTGATCATGACCTACAGAAGGCCATGGCTTCCAAGGGGTTCTCATCAAATTGGAGAACAACATTCTAGAAGGTATGAATGATCCAATGGGAAGATCTGACTCCAATTCCATGAGTAAATGATGCACTACATCACCTATAGATCATCAGTAGGTGGAGACACAGAACAAGTTGCCACATAGTTAATATGTGGACGGGGATATACCACTTGAATATAAGGAGAACTTATGTAAGTTTGTTGATTGGGAGTTATATTAGGACCAATGAATGAATGTTGATCAATGGTCACGATTCTTCCTTCATGCCAGAAACACATCAGATGAAAAAGTTAAGGAACAAGAGCTCCCATGTCATAAACATAGTCACAGCCAAGGAGTAAATTAAAATAGAAAGGGCCTTGGTTGGACCACTATCACATTGGTCTAATGGTTAAGTAGTTCCTCTATTAAAAGCCAACAAATTTTGGGTAATAGCACAAGTTATGGGGAACCAAAATCATGGCAAGCGATTGAGGACGTAATACTAATACATACACATTTATCTATGGTTGTTCCAAGTATGGGATATTATAACCATGTAGTATGATTTGGAAGGGAACAAAAGGAGGAAGATGATATCCTTTCAGTCGACTCCAATTAAAGGAAGTGCCCATAGTACTTGGAGGGGCTGTTGGGGGAGTGGGAGAACAACCCCTTGTGAAAAGGAAATGGTAGAACTACCCCCCTATGCCGTGGGTATGGGAAGATTACCTCCCAGTTCATTGGAACCTGAAGAAACAAGAAGAACCTGAGTAGTATGAGACTCACTATCTATGACAAAGGTACAATCAATGAAAGGGGGAATCAAGTCAACTATGTTCTCTAGGAATGGTTGGTCGGGAAAAGAGTAATGGGATTCACATTCAGAGAGAGTCAGATTGATTAGATTCATATTCTGATCAATCACTTCAGCAACCAGTGTAGGATTGCGATAAATCTTTCGATAACCATATGAAAGATGAGGCTCGGAAGATGCAAGGTTGTCCAACACTTTTGAGTCTTCATCCATATAAGGACAAAGTTGAATAGGATGATTCCCTTCACATAACCTATAGGGAAACTTAACTTTGCCCTTGATTTCTTGAACCTTATGATCACTATTTGAAGGTTTCTCATTAGCACGATCTCCGGAGGTTGATAACTAAGGTCAATGTGAGCCTATAGACCACACTTCTCATACATTAAGAATACCAAGACAATATTGAAGGCAGTGGTAACCCTTACATAACTTGCAAGGGAGTTTAAATGTGTCCAACTGATTGGAAGGTTTGTCCATACTAGTTGCTTTGGTAGCAATTCTTTCTTGGCTATCCCCCTGGTTATTTTGCTTCTTCTTCTTCATCCTTTTCTTCTTCTTCTTGGCGTTTTGGCTACTAGAATCAAGACCTTCACCAGGTGGAGAGGAAGAAAGGGATGAAGAAACAATAGGTGAAGAAGTAAAAGGGTCAACTTTAGGATCAACTTGATGTTGATGTTTTTCAAGTGGAGGAGAACTTGGTTGAGGAGCAGTTTGGACATTTCGAACCATAGGGGTTGAAAACAACCAAACTAGAAAACCAATAGTAAGTTTAGGAAGTGATAACGTTGTCATACAAGGAGCAACAATATTTCCAAAAGAAGGAAAATGACTAGGACTCTCGTCTGAGGGGTTCCATTTATTGGGAAACTTTAAAACTATCACCATTAGTCTCAACTGAATATCCACTAAGTAGGTTTCATACGGTAAAGACGTTATTCCATGGTCAATTAATTGATTTTAGAAATTAAAGACAAAAGATAAATAAGAGTAACTAGGCAAAATGGATTACCAAGAAACTATGAACTGCAATATACCACCTTGGAGAAACAAGGATTTACGTACAGGAAGAAAATCTCCCTGAATGTTGTGTTCAGTGTATCATGGTATACAAGCCAACTGACTCGATTACCTATGGTAGGATAGCACAGTCTGAGTTAGTGTTGTCTAATGTGTAATTGTTCAATGAGAGTGTTACCATATACTTTTCCTACATGAAGAACCATATGATATACCCAAAGGTACGTGGAGAATGATTCTATCAGCTTACGTATGTGGAATGGGATATAACACCCATATTGTAACATTTACATAAAAAAATAGCTTCTATGTTTAAAGACGTCGGAACACATCTGTAGCATTGACCTCTAAATGTTTTGTTAATGTTTAAAATGCTTCTTACATTAATTGAGGTGAATTTCAGAGTCAATCTTGAATTATGTTTCAATTTCATGACTCAAAAATAATTGTCACCTTAACACACCTATGATGCAACTAATTGATAAGAGAAAGAAAAAATCATAGAAATCTTATGAAAGGATAATCAATAGAAATGAAAACATTGATATGGATTTTAAGAGACACCTACAAATTCAGAAAAATCAAGAAAGCATTCGTGACAAAAGCAGAGTAGAGAGCAAGGGCAAGGAATGCAAAATTTTGCATCCTATAGGATCAAGTAGGTGCATAAGGGACACTAGTGAAATGTAGTCCATGTGTAGCACATGAGAAGGTGTGTTGTAGTTTAGGCACATACTAATCAGCGTAGGTGGAACAAAGGAGAAGGTGCACTATAGTGAAATCATAGTAGGTGTAGAACAAGAGAAGGTGCACTACAACATAGGAAGACAGTTATGCAAGGTGCATTGAAAAAATGACACAAGAAACCCAACCAATCTCAAATAAGTCCTTTCCTAAGGTTAGTGAATATTTGGGTGATTCAATCAATGTCAATTCAAGAGGTGTGAAAAGTGCTAAGGTCAAGTAAACCACTAGGGGAAGGAAATTTTCCCCAGTATGGTTGACAATTTCTTATGCAAAATTTATGACCGCTGATGAAAGTATCTACCATATACCAAGTAGACTAGTCTAGAACAAAAAAAGAATAATATAGTTTTTCCCTTAGAGAAATTGAAGAATGTGAAATAGGCTTACTTGGAATACGTAGCAAGACTTACTTTCCTCTTGGCCTGTAAGCTCCAATCATATCTCTGATTGCTATAATTAGAACCTACACCTACACTCATAACAAGTGAAAGATCCATAACATCTATGTAGTATAATTCAATTACTCTATTCAATGGATAAGTGAAGCATTGAAATACATGAATGTAAATGTAACATAACAAATATAGGAAAATTTTATAGCCATTGTACTAATAGAAATAGGAGAGAGTTTACAACCAAGAATAGTAGTTAATCTTGTAGAGATATCTCCAAGTTGACTTGTCCTTCATTTTCACAAAGCACACCTCAATGTCACCATAATTCATGAAGGTTATGACTCTCTTAGATTCAAGGAAACAACATTACGGTATGATAAGTCTCCAAAAGACAACCCTAATGTTATAGATGGTAGTAAATTTATAGGAGAGGGATGGTAGTTATGGAATTATTATCCATTTACCAACCTAGGATTTAGATCCACTGAATATGGGAGGATGAGCTCAAGGGATAAGAGGTGAAGTCTCCAAGGTAGGATCGAATAGGACCTGAGCTTCTTATCCAAGGTAAATGGCTAAGAAAACCCTTCAAAGCTTCTAGAAGAGGATGCTTCGGGATTATTTTTATTTTTTTTGAATTTCTGGAATCATCGCACCCCCAACAAGGATAAATTTGTTGTTGACTAGTGTTGGTGTAGAAAGGAGCAACCTCCTACTAAACACAAGTCTTTAAAGGGGCATGGTGCACTCGGGCTTAAAATCCCTGATTTGAAGCAGTTAGACTCAGAAAATCAGTTATTTGGAAAAGTCATGCTTAGGGATTTGTGTAGGGATGATGAAAACATGTTCAAAGATAATGATTAATCTGGTTTGCTATCCTATTGACTAGATGTGACAAAACTCCCTATAACAGTTATTGGAAACAACACCTTTCGGGATTTTAGCTCCCTAAGCGCCCCCATGCAGCCTTAGATTAAAAACAATGGTGGAATTCCTTAAGATGTTGTAATCCTACAGCTTAAAATGATCCTATAGCTTCTTCCTTTCATAAAGAAGATGCTTTATATGTACAATATATCCAATTTGATTCCCTATGTACTGATTTAGATCCACCATATGATAAAACCTAGAAACAAAAAAGGGAGGACTACCAATTAAGGATTTCAATGAAGATCTAAAATTTCTCCCCTTGTTTCAAATCTTTTAACCCTTAACAAAACCTAGATTGGTTAGGATGCGTGGCTTTTTCTAGTAGAAATGCACCATTCTTATGGTTTCCTAGATTGTTTAAGTCGATATTTAGACTTGCGACCTAAAAAACTAGAGAAGTGGGCCCAATCTAGATGGATGAAAACCATAAATAGACAATAGATTTAAAAGAAAACTTAAAATTTCAAGTACTATAGATAGCCTAATGTCTGCCAGTTCATCCACCTTGTTTGAAACCTTAAACTAGAAATTCCACCTTGTTATCACTCAGGTTGTCCCTAGGCTCTTGTAGGGATAGGGTCGAGGTAACCACAAACCAATCTTTGGATTGCAGGTTCTAGCCCACCTGCAATCAGAGAGGGCTCTCTCTTGATGATTTAACTTTTTTGATGATGATTTTAGGCTAATTGTCGGGTTCAGGGGTTTTGTTGTTTTGTTTGGATGGAAGGTGTATGCCAAGTAGAAAATTCCAAGCAGAGAGGTAATGTAAAGTGTGATAAGTTTCAAACCATTGGGCATGGAGTCATAAATTAAGGCTTGCTGTTGCGTTTTCTTGGTCACAAGAGGATTGTGGAGCGGGATAGCCACACATCATACAATTATCAATTTGCTGAAAGGATGGAATGATGGTCAGGGATGAAAGGCAATTAAGAATCTTTCATCAGAACTGATAGGGAGGAGAAGTGAATGAATGGTTATCTAGGAGCAGTTAAGAATTCCTAAACTATCATTCATATGTGAAAGAAACAGTGTAAACAAGATCATTTAAGTATGCATGTTCATAACTATTCCTGAAGAAAACATTAAAAATTGCAGAAATTGAGCATAAGGTGCAACTAACCAAATCCTAAACTATTCTTCTTTTCTGCAATTTAGATGGCGGAATGATGATAAAACAAACATGACAAACTAACAGAGCTAAGAAACACTTATTGAACCATGTAGAAGCACAGGAATTCCACAATCACTCCTCGACCAATTAAACACAGCAAACAGTTTCAGAATCCATGCTTTCAGCAGTCTTTGATTATAGAAAGCATCACAGTTACAGTGCGAGTCTCTGCTTGAGAGAAAAATCGAAATAACGAAGATCAAGATATTGATCAACCAACCAACCCATACTCCATTTTTCAGGGTGGTATATATAAGAAAAATACCTGAAGTCATTTATTACAATTGACCTAAACAGGTATGCAGGAAAAAGATTTTTCTAAAAACCTAATTGTTGCTAGAATTAAATGCAATTATGTCCTTTGGGCTGTGCCACAGGAAACTGAATCAGGTTGAGTTGATGAGGTGTCCTGTGTGACTTGGTGCAGTGGTTCTGTCATAATTGTGCATTGAGTTCTGGTGCACTGATCTTCTGTGAGTTTAATGTGCAGTCATTTGTGCTGGTGAGCCTTCAATGCGTCTTCAATTGCTTCTTGACTTTCAGGGCTTTCGTTTTAATGTTGATTTGCCTCGAGCCCTGAGAAAATCTCCTCTTATACACTTTGCCGCTACATTGATGGTCTTTGTCGCTTCCTGATACTCTTTGACGTGCTTTTGTTTGCATATTTGATCTGATACTCTTTAATCTATGTTGCTGGTCTCTCTCTGTCTTCAAATTCGTTTAATTTGGCAAAATCGGGTAATTTCAGGCTTTTTCGGTGCAAAAAGGGCCAAAGAATCAAAAGATTCCCTAAAGATTCCCCAATATGGCCTATTTCCCATAGCGATGCGTGATTAGCACTTCACGCTAATCGTGCATTGAAAACTGCCTCCGTTTCTCATTCTGGAGCTCCAAAGCTCGACTTTCGCGCTTGCGCAAATTTCCGTTTTTTGGCTGCTGACGTCAGCATGACGTTAGTTGTACGACAGATGATGTCAGCATGCTGACGTCATCAAGGTGACATGGCAGAGACACGTGGCAGGGTGACGTGGGCCGGGCGGAGGTAGAGTGAGGTGATGTGGAGTTGATGTGGCAGGGTGAGGTGGTGCTCCTATTACGTGAGGGGAGGGCAGTTTTGCCTGTGCATCGGACCGCCTTTGATACGGAGGTGGTTTCTGTCAGGGGCGGCCCGATGCAATGGGAGGCTGGCACCTATCCCGGTGTACGATGGTAAAACCGTCGGACATTGGGTGGTAACCTACCACCACAATATGACACCCGATACGAACAAGGGTCGTCAGATCTGGGGGGGGCGATCTGATGGTGGTCGGGAAAGGAAGATGCACGGAGTTTAATAAAAGAGTGCACGCGTTAAAGGTTTAATTTTTTGCGGCGTTGTGGGTTTTGAACTTTAGGAAATGGGTTAAATGTGTTTTGGCGCGTTGGAAATTTATTAAACAAACATTAATAATTTCCAAATAAAATGGCGCGGGGGAGGGGGGAAGGGTTTGCATTTGGAAACGGTTTTCTTTGTGTTTGGAAGGGGTCCAAACACCTGGGAATGGAAATTTATGCAGAAGGAGGGTTCTTACTAAAGTCCAGGTGACTTAGTAATTCCCAGAGAAGTACTTATGGTTATACTTCAACCAGGGGGAGGGGATATTTACATAAGGGGATTATTTACATAGTTTTAGTAGGCGGATGGGGAAAATATAGGGAGTTAAATAATGATGTCAGTAGTTAATATGAAGATGGCAAGAAAGCGCTAAGTTTCAGAGATATTAGGCTTCAAAGGGGAGATAGAACCTTATAGAGAAAGTACGGACCCTCCTTGAGTGAAGCAGATCTTCACCAAGGCTAATGACATGGAAAATGATGAAACTAAGAGATATCAAGTAGATCTTGACCTCTTTTTGGGGAAATTAGTCAATGATTTAGGGAAGAGGAAGAAAGAGAAGTTAGTTATGTCTGATTTGAGCTCCTCCATATGAAATTGCCCGATGACTGTGACATGAGTAGAGACGATACTTTGAAAACATGGAAATGAACAGAAATCAAGATTCTACCACCTCAAAACTACTTACCCAGCCTACTTACCTAACATTTTTTCTTCTTTTGGTTTGGGTGCATTTAGACTTGCAGACCCAGCATTTCAATTTTTTCCTTTTATGCCTTCCTATCTACAAACTACCCTTATGTCTTCCAAGGGCCCAGATTAAGCAGTTGGGCTCCTTTGATTCTCTACCTATCTAAGAATCTGCCAATATTAAGCTGTTTGGACAGATTTTCATTCTCTATATTCTAAAACAGGAAATTGAAACCTAGGGAGACCAAGATTAAGCTGTTTGGACCTCCCTTTAGCTGAGAATTCTACAAAACTGGAATAACTCTTCAAAATTGGAATGCAGTAGATGAACTTTGAGTAGCCTTATTTCCTTGGTGATTGTTTAGCAAATATGGAGCATTATAGCATGCAAAGTATGACATATTTGGCTTGTAAAAATGTCAATCATGAAATATGAGTAACCTGCTGCAGCAGGAGGCTAACACACCTCTCGGTTTCCTTCCTTGTCTCGTAAGTTAGAGGCCCCAAACATTCATTGGCATATTCAATAGCTTTACTAAACATGTGGTTAAGGTCATCATCATCTCAGTCATTTTGAAATCCTTCAAGTCACTCTTTGGAAGAATTTTCCATTGATTTGGTAGTATTTGAGATTAATTTGGCATATATAGCTCCTTCTTTTGTGTGCCTCTTCCCCTACTATGAATGCAACTTCTTAGAAATCATTACGGCTAGTCTTCAAAATTTTGGTGCATAACACTTCAAAACATAGAACATGTTCCATGGAATCTATCTTCTAGCTATCCATCTATCTATTTATCCACACACACACAATCAAAATTTCCTCAAATCTACATTTTTACCAAAATGATATTGTTCCCAATATAAAAAATGAGACCTAATGCCTAAACATGGAAGTACAGAATATGGCAATCTATATATAAAATGAATTTAATACACAAATGACATCTCATGCCCAAACATGACCATATGCAATATGACATCATACATACCCAATGGGTGTCATTGGTCACTAATTGACCATTTCTACCCTCACCACTATTTTTTGGGTCCATAGTATTTCGCCTCTTAGTTGAGGAAGGAGCTCAACTTAGCTTCTTTTTTGACCTACTTCATTTCTCTAGGGACTTCACAAATAAGAAAAGTCATTATATTTTTTTGAACAACAATGTATACAACTACAAACTAATAATTTTTAATTCTATCCTAGAAGTCTCTAATGATTCTATAATTCGTTGGCATGGTGTCATCCTCCTCTACAACTTAAACCTCTCAACAATATCACCTTGTAAAATTCATAAGTGTGATATCATACAATATAAATATAAAATTACTATAGTTAGTTCAATTCATCATAAAGAAAAATATCATCGACAAATGATCTCACTATGAATGTCTCCCCCAATGATGGTGATTCACTTCCACGGGGAGCACTTAGTTACACAACTTTCATAGAGGTTGTTGAATGCTATATGGATTCATACTTTTTGTATGGATGGAATGGTGAAGGTGGTGGATATGGGTGATGATCCACACCCATGGGTTGTACTATTGAAGGAACGTCTCCACTCAAGGTAAGATGGATACCAAATATTGGGGAAATGTGATGATAATGTTGTACAACTGATGGTTGAAAAAAGAATGGTGGTGAATGATGTGGATGGGAAAGAGAAGATAACTAAAAAATGGTTTAACCTATATACACATTTGTAATAGTTCAATTAGTAAACCAAAATAAGATAATGAAATAAATATTTAAACAAAATCTAATTGGACACATGATACCAAAGAAAGAGAACATATATATACCCCAAGTGGGCTTAGCAACTCCCATGGTGTCACCAAAATCTCTAAAGACATTAAATCTACACTAAAATTAATATCAAATTAAAGGAATTGATACTATTCAATATTACAAGAAAATTTTTGCAATCAAGGGTACCCAATAAATAAGTGGGAACAACCATAACATCAATGGTCAAAACTATAACTGATTTATTATTAGAGATGTGAGGGTTACTATCATGATGTATCAACTCTAAAAGAAATATAAATAGATAAATAAAGAAAAAAAAGCTTTCTATGGATGCATACTTTGTGGATGGATGAGATGGAAAAGGAGTTGGAGGAGGGTGATGATGAACATCCACAGGTTGTACTAATGAAGGAAGTTCCTTGGTCAAGGTAAGGTATACCAAATATTTGGGAAATGTTATCCTAATGGTGTACAAGTAATATCTGAACAAGGGATGGTGGTGAATGATGTGGAGGTTGAAGAGAAAATAACTAAGAAAATGGAGTAACTTTCATACATTTGTAATATTTGAATTAGTAAACCAAAATAAGATAATGAAATAAATATTTAAAAAATATATAATTTGACACATGATACCTAATAAATGGAATATATTTCTACCGCAAGTGGACCTAGATCCTATCATGGTGTCACCTTAATCTATAAAAACATTAAATGTACACTATAATTTATACTCAAATTAAAAGAATCAGTATTATGGTTAAAAAAAACATGAAAAGATTTCATGAAAAGGATAATTTTAATTCATAATACCTAGCCATATGATACATAGAATAAACATGTGGAATCAACTGTAACATTGTTGGCCAAAACTAGAAGCAAACAATTAGTAGCGTTGAGCGTAGTTCTATGCTATAACAAATCTAAAAAACATTTAACTAGATAGATAAAGAAAACACAAAGTAAACTATAATATATATATATATATATATATATATATATATATATATATATATATATATACAACCTAAAGAATGTAAACATGCCCAAGATAATAACATTCTCCCTAAACCTATGTTGCTTGTTGCATTCTGTAAGGCCATAAAAAGTTTCACATAGTCTATACATCTGTGAGGCTCAAGTGAACCTCAATGTGGTATTTCTAGGATAAGCACTACTATAAAGTTATATGGTTTAACACCATTAAAAACATTATCTATTAGTCATTCCTCACGTGAGAATACCATCAAACTACAATGCTAGATTAGTGTGAGAGGCAATGTGTCTAGTACCATCTAGGTTTGAACATTGCTATCCATATCTAGAAGATGTTAAGCAAGGTATAATCCTTCATTGAAATGAATGAGGACCTAGTGCTTGGTTGCAACTACCTTTTGTTAAGTCTTGTGTAGACCCACAACCCAAGCCCTATGAGTCCTTGCCAAAAATTTCCCATAACTTCCTCAAAAAGTTTAGATTTACCTCCCTTTTATTACAAGGAGTTTTATCGAATACCATAAAACACATATCCATCCAATTCTCTATAAATAGTTTGTAGGCGTACCAACACGTACAACTATAGTTTTTGGTTACATGTAAAAGTTTATTTTCTCATGGGTCAACAAACAAAAGAAAATCTTGTTGTAATGTTATAATCTTTCATTTTGTCTTTACTAGAATAATTATATTATGTTCATATTATTCTAGCCACGTAATAAGAAACTTTGTTTAACTAACTTTAGGCATTGTATATTCAGGATACAATTGAATTTATGACCTTGTAAGAGAGACTGACAATGACTCTATAGTGTTTTGGAGATACTATATCAATGACCTCAATGGAGCTATGGAAGCATCAATTTCATCATTTGGATTTCTTGGTTGATGGTTTTGGTTTGGTTTTCTAAATTTTGGTTTGGTGATTGTGGTTTTTGGTTCTTATTAGTTATCATATTAAAATATTCCTAACAATTTAATATAATTATTTTGTTTCGGATATTATTTTGGTAGTTTTCTCAAATTCTAAACAATATTAAAAAAAAAAATTAAAAAATTAAAAAATCAAATAAAATAAAAATCAATAAAATTCTTACCTAGGCTCCAACGAAAATGTTTCGTATTGATTTAGTTCTTGAGCTTATTCGGGAAGGAATAATTTTTCTCAATATATCCTAAAAATAGATAATGTGATCCGACTATGGTAAAAACAGGGTAGTGGATGCATAAATAAAAATTGTTATCAGGAATATGTCGATGTTGTTATGAACACATGCATGTTATTGCTGTTCTTATGCATTCCTAGAGTGTGTGCATGTTCCTGGTGTGTGTGTACTGCTAATAATGCATCCAAATTCCTAAGTGATATCAGGCTAGGGTCTTGGCTAGTTTCCTAGTTGGTAGCTCAGGGCTTGCTATGCCTTCATGCTAAGGAATTTGAATGTGTTCCTATGAAACTACATGCATTCCTAAGGGAGCGCATTCATGATGGTCTTATTGTGACTTTTGAGGCTATCACATCTTTATCCTTATATATCAGAAATTGTTGATTGTTTTTATATTTATTACATTCAATATAAAATAGTTACATATTACATCACTTGGCTCTCAGGCTCTCAACTACTTATAATATATGGATACATGCATTTCTAATTCAATTATCAAAGCTAAAATATTACATATCTCATAATCTCGTTATGAACTACACTCCTCCTTTGATCCAAACTAAAGGTAAATATAAACTATATTTTTGTATAAACCAACATTTGCCCATTCATTTATTAACTTTTGGAAATTATCTCTTTATTCCATAAGAAATTACTTCAACGCAGTTCAAACATTTTCGTTCATAATGTTGAAGCACAATGGAAATAGTTTTTTTCTACTGATAAGTGAAACAGTCCCATTCCAATGTGGTCCCAAATAGAAATATGAGGAATCAAATAATGGAGATTCATAAAAATGTGATGCATGTGTCACATGAAGTAGTTTATCTCCGAAAAGTGCATAAATGTTGAATTTTCTAGCCATGTCAACAACATGTGCTCCCCAAATCATAACGCTAATTCATTTTTTCTTGAAGCAAGCATTGATTTTTTTCTTATCCTACTAAAACTATAAGCCCTACTTTACAATTGGAATGTAATAATTAATCAAGACAACTTAAAAATTGCATAATCTTAGGGATAACGAAAATGACTAAGGTGCTTTCTCATTTTGTTGGAATTCTAATGACCTTATGGACTATAATATGAAACACAACTCACATTATCTTCAAGTCTTCAAAATGGTGAGAACATGAGAGTATAATACCCCTTTGTGATTATGTAAATATTCTTTTTTTAGAATGCACATTTTTGGTTGTGATGGCTAGAAAGCCAGAGTAAACTTAAATTAAAATAATTTTGGTGATGTAATAAATTTTAATAATAAAAATAAATTGGAGATTTGATTGGGAAAGATAATTGAGTTAATAATATTATTATTCAAATCTGGAAACTGATGTGGATGGATAAGATGAAGATAAACTTCCTGCAAATTACTCCTAAAAATCTCTAGGGGTTGCTTGATGAGATTTAATTTGATAGGAACGAAAAAATATATTAAATCACTCAGTGTGGAACACTGAGTAAGGGTGAATAAATCATCGTGGGAGAAGAAGGCGAGATTTAATGGAAAAGGGAAGAGATTTTTCTTAAAAATAGGAAAAAGCTTAGGATATTGGGGTTGGCATATCCTAGAAAGCGAGACACCACCAAGGAAAATCTGTTGGGGAACAGGGCATAAAAATACCTTCTCCAGAATCACAATAGGTTGTTGATTATGGGGTAAAAATATCTCAGCTCACTGTTGTGAAAGACTCGCAGTTGGATGGAAAATTGTTTGTCACAGACAGATCTAGTCAGGTTACAGTTAAATTCTCTTGTTGTTATTCATTTAAGATATGATCTTTACGTTATGAATTAGGTAATTTGAAATCTATTATCTTGAGGAAAACTATATATCGTGATATAATTATGCTTATATTGAGCAAAACAATTTGTGTTATTTTTTTGTGTAAAGTTGAAGGTTTTGTTGCATCCTAAACTACACAAGTAGTTACCATGCCACTATTAGCATATTTTTTATATATAATTTTCTACA
This sequence comes from Pinus taeda, assembly GCA_000404065.3. NCBI lineage: Eukaryota > Viridiplantae > Streptophyta > Pinopsida > Pinales > Pinaceae > Pinus > Pinus taeda. The sequence goes on from APFE031577099.1 coordinate 232,596, forward strand.
TGATATATAGACATGAAATATTTTATACTTGGGTTCTTTGTGTTCATATAAATAATAAAAATTTCTTAATTATTAGATTTTTTATAGATGAATTAGTTGTCAATAATTGGGGAATTTATATCTATAGATGCATGTAGGATAGTTAATGGATAACATTGATTTATATGGCCTTAAATTGGCTATGGAAATTAATATAGACAGCTAGGGGAGGAAGATTTTATCCACTGAATTCTAATTTTGTAGGTTAACTAAAATCAAAGAACAAGAGCTTGGGAAGCAACATTCTAATGATATAGAAAAAAATTGTTATGGGTTTTCTTAACCGATATCGCGAAAAAAAAATATGACGAGACCTGGGCGTTTTAGGGTAGCGTGGAAGAGTATTTCAATATTCCTCAATCAGAAAACTTCGTAGTTGAAGATATTTCATTTACATACGAAACAAAAACATTCTTTATGGAGATAATGATGCACATGGTTATAATCATTATCTGAAAATGTCAGTATCATGCTTTTAGAAATGTAAGGAAAATAAGCAGATTCAAAAATAGTACTATTGGTAATTAGCCTAATCAACATGCAAATGATAATACTAGAACAACAAACATTATTGCAATAGAAAAGGAACATAAATTGAGAGAAAAATATCGAAAAGAGGAAATCTAACCAAATAGAAATATTCTAAATCATACATTTATAAATCAATATTATCCTCAATATATGTGTCATGATAGCTGAGCTAAGTAGAGAAAAACAAACTGTTCAAATCATTATTTTTTCCTTATTACATGAAGGGGTAACACCTAGATGGGAAACAAATAATAAATTAAATGTTGAGCACTCGCCTGACACATGGAACCATTTAGATGTGCCCAAACTATTTGTATATACCAAATTCATAATTAACACAAATAAATAAAATGACCTATGGGTAGATTCTTAAAGGTATCTTTGTGTCTCTTAGCCACAACACAAATTTTGTAGAATAACTATTAAGTGGGATGACATGCATAACCGGCGTTTGGAAATATTAAAACAAAATTAGCTCGTAACTCAGAAGAGAGACATAAACAAGATAAGTGTTGTACCGATTATAAATCACACCAGAGAGAAACTAATTCATAATGTAAGTTACTCTATTACAGGGTATATGTCAGATACCTTGATTCCAGCTACATTACATTTTCCACATTTCAAGTTAGGCTACTTTTTCTAGAAGAAAAAACCTAGGATATTAAAACAACCAGTGCCAGAATGGCCATCATAGAATGAGGAGTTATGTAGCTCAAAGTGTATTGAAATAAAAACAAAGAATAAAAATAATCGTACAAGTTGTATGGAATCAACACTAGACCCGACAGAGAGTTTAAATTTAAAGTGAAAAACTTTACAATCATCATTTAAAAAGGAGCCCAATGTATTAATTGAAGAGATGAACATTGGGTATGATTATATAGTCATATCACGACAAGTAAAATCCAGAGAACCATTCCATCCGGGAAATCTCCTAGAAACCCTTCACGAGAACAAATACATTGAACTAATCTAGAAGGAAGGTGAGCGTCATTGCTTGAGAAACCTCGGTGCATGGTGAAAAGGTAGGGAGATTCAAGAGATGAACATTGGGTATGATTATATAGTCATATCACGACAAGTAAAATCCAGAGAACCATTCCATCCGGGAAATCTCCCAGAAACCCTTCACGAGAACAAATACATTGAACTAATCTAGAAGGAAGGTGAGCGTCATTGCTTGAGAAACCTCGGTGCATGGTGAAAAGGTAGGGAGATTCCAGACAAGAATAGGTCCTAAATACATATAGAAGGGATGCCAGAAATATGTATTTATGATACATCAATGAGATGGGTGACCTGGAAACAAAAGCAAAATAACTTTAAAGGAAAAACCCAACATTTTGCTAAAATAAATATTTACCTGCTACATGAGGCTATCATCTCCTTTGCTGTTAACCCAAGAACACCAAGAAACCAACCATATTAGCCGTACTATTCATGAATATCACAAAAACAAAGGAGGAAGAGAACAAAAGAAAAAATGGTGATAGATACACGTTAATGTCAACTATAATAGAAGCTGAATGGCTCAACATTGAAGCTGAATGGCTCAAAATTGAGACGACCATATATAGTTGAGGCCCTTTGTGGAGCATAAAAGAGGTAGTCTTTGAGCGGAGCACCTTCCAACCCCTAAATATGTCATAGATGGGAAACAAGATGTTAAGGTGTAAAGGAGAAAAGAAAATAGAAAGAAATCAAACCAATTTTATCTCTATAATGCAGCCAAAACCGCTCTAGGAAGGCCTGCATCTAAGCATTAGAACTGCAAGGGTCGAAATAAAAACTTGAATAGGGAACTATGAGCTCTCTTATGTTCACACAATCAACCTCCAAAGCAAGATAGTAATAAAACTAGGGCATTCATAGGGGAGTACGCACCTCATATAACATAAACAAAAATATTATTAGCCAGTGTGGCACATGTGTCAGTATGGCTAGGTGAAACGAGACAAAGGTAATGAAAATCAGAGGTGCAAGGTGACAGAGGTCACTAGGTATTGCACAGTGAGAGGACTACGTGAAAATTGACAAAGGAAAGAATGCATAAGAAGGTTAGAGTTTGGAAGAGGAAGTGTGAGCCGTCAGATCACCTTGAATAGTCCTAGCAATTCCCAAGAAATGAGGTCTACGACCCACACGATGAGCATGTGATTCCTGGTGTGTTGGTACCTAAGGATTGGTCTCACAGCCCCACAAATATACCATAGGGTAAATTCTAGAGCTTCCTTGACAACAGGGTTTAACGTATACAAAGAGGTGATAAACATACTGCCGAACATGAGAAAGACTATACATATTTATCTTTGCCGATGACTGAGAAGAATATAAAATAAACCATAATAATTACCACGCATTACACAGATACCATTCTACAAGAATTACATTTCGACTCATATATGAGGTTAATGAACAATAATAATCTCCATAATTATAGTACCTTATGTATAATATTTAACATTGCTAGTGATAGAAATAAATTTATATAGAAAAAATTTGTAATGTGCGTTTCAGAAATATATACCAAGGTAGGTCTTGGAATTAATGTTTCAATCATAACCACATAGGAAGGAAAGGTAAGAACATGATAGATACGTCCATACTTGGTGACATGTCTTTGAATGTCAGAATAGTTGCGTGCACATTTGAGTTTTAGGAAAATAAAAAATGTTGATTAATGACGAATAGTTGTCATTAAGAAGAGGTATGTGACAAAATAGTATCAATCCACCTCGTTTTAACACTGGGCCTGCAATGGAACATCACATTCAAGAACACTATATATAGAAATATTATTACGAAATACTGATAGAAGGTTGTACTGTCCCTTAAGTCACATAAGTGAAGTAGATTAATTTAGGATGGCATAAGAATATCCTCCAACCATAAGAGGTGGCGAAGATTTATATATTGAATTATGAGGAGGCAACACTACACCAGACTCCTATTTTATGGAAGTTATAACAAACCTGCAACGAGAACTACCTCAGCTCATCAACACCAATCAATAGAAAGTGAGGAGCAAGAACGTATACTAAGGGAGTTGACGGAAAAGTGCAGTCACAGAAGATAGAATCAGAATGGGTAAAGAGAAAAGAGACAAACAAATCCAAAAAAATATGAAAGTGTAAAATAGATGGATAAAACATATTCAAAATCGTGTAAGAAAAAGAAGAAAATGGAATTAGAGGGGAAGTTGAAAAAAAAGAAGCCGCCTACTTTTGATGGCGAAAAAGAGGAAGATGAAGAAGCTTGGCTTTTTAACATGATCAAATATTTTCAGGTATATGAGTACAAAAGTAATTTGAAAGCTTCGCTGAGTATTTATCACTTTCAAGGCAAAGCTACTCTCTCGTGGGAGGAAGCTAAAAGTGTACATTTGTTGGAAGAAAAGACAATGTCTTGGGAGGAATTTTAGAAATGGTTTAAGCCTAGCTATCTACATGAACGATATTGTGATGACCATTCTAAGGAATTCCATGAGCTAAGATTGGGGCAGCTCACTATGGATGAGTTCGTAGAGAAATTTATAAGCTTATTACGGTACATAACCTATATTAAAGAAGAGAATGAAAAGGTACTGAGATTTCTGAGCTTCTTACCAACACCTTACAGAGAGAGGACTAAGCTTGACAATGCTTAGTCCATGGATGAAGAATTAAGGAAAGCTAGACTCTGCTATCTATAGTTCAAAAATAGAAATGAAGGTTCAAAACCATGGAAAAATAAGGATAAAGAAAAATATGCCATCAACTTAAAAACACAGAAATATCATTATCTTAAAATTTTTGGAAAGGATCTAGAGAAATAAATTTAGCAAGCGAAGTATAAAACAGTCTCCTCAGTCTCACAAAGGTCAAATCCCATGGAATTGAATAACAAAAAGAGAATAGGGTGAAAGGAAAGAGAGCTGCTAAAGTGTTGGGACGTGGCGAACCACATATATTAAGAGATTGTATGCATAACCTGCGATTGATTCAAAATATCCAAGTAGTTCATGAAGCAACTACGGTAAATGATATGGCTAGAAATATTCCCGGAATTGGTGCAAATTAGAAGACAAACATGTTGAGCATCAATCTACTATGATTAAAATTCACGGTAATATTCTAAACCAAATTGTTTCTGTTTTAATTGATATCAGCGCTATTTTGAGTTACATTAGCCCCCTAATTTAGGAAAAATGTAAACTACAAGCTCAAAAATTCCAGAATGCATGGTTTATATAGTTAACCTTTGATACCAAGCAAAAGGTAACTCATCAAGTAAAATGGTGTCATATGGAATCAAATGGTTAGCCCACATAAGTGGATTTAAACATTCTTCCCATAGGATCGTATGATATATTAATTGGTATGAACTAGTTGGAAAACCAGGGAGCTATCATAAACTGTTTGGAAAAAATAATGAGTTGTGTAGATCAAAATGGAAAATATGATTAGAGGAAAACCAAAACCCATATTAGTCTGATAAATCTCAGCCTTAAAATTAAAAATAAATGCAAGGAAAGGATGTCAAGTATACCTAGTTCATGCCGAAGTAGATGAAGAGTTAGCAGAAAAATAAAATTTAGAGACCTTATCTATTATAAGATACTTTTAAGATGTTTTCCAAGAGGAAATTTCCAAGCTACCTCCTCGTAGGGACATATACTTGTCAATTTATTCAGTATGAAGTGCTACCCCAATATTTAGAGCCCCTTATAGAATGAGCGTCCCAAAGCTAATAAAGCTAAAAATACAGCTAGAAGAACTATTAAACAAAGGTTATATCATAGCCAATGTTTCACCATGGGGGAGCCTTGTACTATTTTTAAAGAAGAAAGATGTCACATTTAGAATGTGCATTGATTATCGACAACTAAATAAATTGACTATCAAGAATAAATTTCTGCTAACTCGAATTGATGACTTGTTTCATCGAGTAAGGGAGAAAATGTCTTTTCAGAAATTGATTTGTGAACTGGGTGTCACCAACTTCAAACAAAAGATGAAGATATTCACAAAATAATTTTTTAGAATCTGATATGGTCATTATGAGTTCGTGGTGTTACCTTTCGGTCTCACTAACACACTGGCAACTGTCGTGTGCCTAATGAATAACGTACCTGACAAAGATCATGATAGTTCTGTCTTAGTATTCATAGATCACATCCTAGTGTACTCTAATGATGAAAAGAGTACCAAGAAAATCTCAAATTGGTGTTAGATACATTAAGGGAACATCAAATTTTTGAAAAAATCAGTAAACGTGAGTTTTACAAAAGAAGAATACAATATCTAAGACACATTATTTCTAAGGAAGGATTGTTGGTGGACCCTAAAAAAGTGAGAGAAACTATGAATTGTCCCACACCTAAGGATGTGTCAGCAATTCGTTCATTTATGGGGATTGCAAGATATTATCAAATATTTGTGGAATGTTTCTCCAAGGTATCTTAGCCTATCACTTCCATGCAGAAAAAAAAGGAGTAAAGTTTGAATGGACAACCAATTGTCAAGAAATTTTTGACAATTTTTGATAATGGTTAACAATAACATCTATACTAAAAACCATAGACACAAATAAGGAATTTACCATTTGTACTGATGCATGTTTGGAAGGACTCAGGGATCTGTTGATGTAGGAAAATGAAGTGGAAGCACATGAGTCTAGGATGCTGAAGCAAAATGGAAAGAATTATGCTTTATATGATTTAGAGTTGGAAACAATGATACATGCTATAAAAATGTGGAGGCGCTATCTATTAGGAAATAAGTTTGTTTTGGTGATAGACCTCATTAGTTTGAAACATTTTTTTAGCCCACTTGATTTAAATGCTAGGAAAGCAAGGTGGCTAGCTTTTCTTAGTGAGTTTGAACTTGATATAAATCACATAAGAGGGAAAGAGAACAAAATTATGGATACTCTAAGTAGGCATTTCCATGTAGTGACAAGGAGGTCTGTGAGTAGCTATAGTATAGATTTTGATGAAGTGATAAAAAATTCAATACTTGAAGAACCTCAATATCTAAGAATTTAGTAGAAAGTACAACAAAAATAAACTATGGGATATGCTGAAAATTCAAAATGGTTGTTAACCTACCATAATAAATTCTAGATTCCTTATGTGATCAAGCTAACACAAATAATATTGGATGAGTATCACAAGAAACCATATGATGGTCATCGAGAATACCAAAAGATGATAACAACATTAAGAAAAACCTTGTTTTTGTTGGGTATGAAGAATGATGTGGAAGAATATTTAGTCAAATGTACAAAATGTCAATAGGTAAAGATGAAACGCCAACACCATGCTGGATTGCTAAATCCCTTACCCATTGCTGAAAGGAAGTGGGAGGTAATTTCAATGGGATTTATTACCATATTTCCAGGAACAAAATATCAACGTGATTCCAGCATGGTGGTGGTATACACCTTAACTAAAGAAACCCATTTTATATCAATGCAGTCTAGTTTTGGAACTACTCAAATTGCCAATATTTTCATGAAGGATATTTTTTTACTGCATTGGTATACCAAAAATGTTAATGTCTGACAGAGATGCTAAATTTACCTCCAAGTTTTGGAAAATTCTATTTTGGAGGCATGTGGACTCTGCCCAATTTTAGCAGTGCATATCATCCTCAAACGGATGGACAGACTTAAAGGACAAATCATATCCTGGAAGATATGCTACGAATGTATGTCATGGATAGGACTAAAAGGCGAGAAGATTTTATGCAGTTAGTAGAATTTTCTTATAATAATAGCTACCAAGCTTCCATCAAAATGAGTTTTTTTTAAGCTTTATATAGTAGGAAGTCTCATACACCACTCAGCTAGGGTAAACCGAAGGATAAATTAATATTGAGACGAAATTATTTGTAAGAAAATGAGCAAATAGTGTGAAAGATTAAATAGAATATCAAAACAACACAAGATAGGAAGAAAAATTATGCAAACAAAAAGAGGATTCATAAGGAATTTAAAATTGGAGACTATGTTCATTTAAGAGTAAAACCCAGGAAAAGTACTCTCAAGACAGAAACTTGTCCAAAGTTGGCACCATAGTTTTGTGGGCCCTTTGAAATAATTTTAGATAGAGTTGGCATAATAGCATACCAGCTAGCATTTCCTAGTCATGTTAATGTTCATAATGGTTTTCATGCATCCTTATTAAAAAAGTGTATCCATGATAAATCTCATGTAATTGATTGGAATTTGATACAGGTGGAACCAAATGGAGGTTGTCTGCTAGAGGCACTATGTATCGTGGATCACAAAGAGACCGTGCTGTGGAATCAAGTCATCACTCAGATTAAAGTGGAGCGAAGACACTTTACACATGAGGAGGCGACTTAGGAGTGAGAGGATGTTATGGTAGAACCATACAAAACATTTTTCAAAAAGTGAGGCAAATGAATTACAAACACCAAGGTCGGTGTTATCTATTTTAGAGGGGGAAGATGTAATACTCTTATATGCTTATGTAAACATTCTTTGTTTAGAATGAACATTTTTTGTTGCAATGGCTTGAAATCCATAGTAAACTTAAATTGAAATAAGTTTGGTGATATAGTATATTTTAATAATAAAAATAAACTGGAGATTTTCTTGGGAAAGGACATTGAGTTAACGAGATCATTATCCAAATCCAAAAACTAATGTGGATGCATAAGATGAATATAAACTTCCCTCAAATTACTCCTAAAAATCCCTAGGGGTTTCTTGATTATATTTTATATGATTGGAAGGAAAAAATATATTAAATCACTTAGTGTGGGAAAAACAATGAGTAACAGTGAATAAAGCGTTGTGGGGGAAAAGATGGGCTTTAATGGAAAAAGGAAGAGACTTTTCCCCAAAATAGGAAAGCTTTTAGGTTATTGGGGTTGGCAGACACTATAAAGTGGGAAGCCCCCAAGGAAAGTCTGTTGGGGAACAAGGCCTAAAAATACAATATCTAGAATCATAACATTGTTGTTTATTCTAGGGTAAAAAGATATCAGCTCAAGGGAGAACTTGCAATGAAAGATTCATGGTTGGGTGAAAATTGCTCATCCCGAAAATATAGTGAGGTTATGGTTAGATTCTCTGTTTGTTATTATTTAGGATATGATATTTTGTTATTATTTAGGATATGATATTTTGTTATTTATTTAGAATATGATATTTAAATTATGCATTAGATTATTTGAAATCTATTTTGTTGAGAAAAACAAAATATCATGATAAAATTATGGTTATATTGAGTAGAACAGTGTGTTATTTTTCTATGTAAAGCTGAAGGTTTTGTTACATCCTGAACTATAGAAAAAGTAGTTACCCTTTGAATATCAACACCGTTTGAATATTAACAGATGTTGTATATATAATTTTCTAAGATATATACACATGAAATATTTTATACTCAAGTTCTCTACATCCATAGAAGTTATAAAAATTCCTTAATTATTAGATGTTTTACAGATGAATTAGTGGGTATAATTGGGGAATTTATATATTCAGATGTAGGTAGAATAGTTAATGGATAACATTGATTTACCTGGCTTGAAGTTGGTTATGGAAATTACTATAGACAGGAATGGGATGAATATTTTCCCCACTGAATTCTAATTTTGTAGTTTAACTTAAATGGGAGAACAAGAGCTTCGGAAGCAACCTGAACATTCTGATGATAATAACAGAAATCTGAACATTCTGATGATAATAACAGAAATTTGTTATTGGTTCTCTTAACGCAGATCATGATTTTTTTTATATGACGACACCTCATAGAATGGTGTGGTCCCTTTAGGGTACTGTGGAAGAGTATTTCGGTATGCCTCATTTATGGAGATACTGATGCACAGGGTTATAATTATTTTCTGAAAACATTGGTATCATGCATTTAGAAATGTAAGGAAAATAAGCAGATTAGAGAATAGTACTATTGGTAATAAGCCTAATCAACATGCAAAATATAATACTAGGTCAACAAACATTATTACAGTAGGTAAGGAACATAAATGGAGAGAAAATTATCGGCAAGCAGAAATCTGACCCAAATAGAAAAACTGTAAATCTAACTTTTATAAATCAATATCATCATCGATATGTGTATAGCATGATAGCTAATCTAACTAGAGAAAACCAAACTATTCAAATCATTGGACATGAAACAAGGAATAAATTAATATGTTGAGCACTAATCTGACACAGGTATTGTACCAAAACTCTTTTTATATACCAAATACATAATTTCCACAAATAAATAAAATGATCTATGGGTAGATTCTTAAATCTATCTGCGTCTCTCATCCACAGAGCAAAGTTCGCAAAATAACTATTAACTGGGACAATATGCATAACCGACATTTGGCAATATTAAAAGCAAATCAACTTGTAAATGAGAAGAAAGACATAAACAAGATAAGCGTTGTACTGATTATACATCAAACCATAAAGCAACTAATTCATAATGAAATTTAATATATTACAGGCTATATGCAAGATATCACACCTTGATTCCATTTACGTTTCATTTTCATTTTCCACATTTCAAGTTAAGCTGCTTTTTCTAGAAGAAAAAAACCTAAGATATTAAAACAACCAGTGCAGAACGAGGAATTATATAGATCAGAGTGTATTGAAACAAAAAAAAACAAGAAACATAATCGTACAAGTATTTCGAAATCAATAGCAAACACCCCTGAAGATTTTAATTTAAAATGGAAAACTTTACAATCGTCCTTTAAAAAGGAGCCCAAGGTATTAATTGAAGAGACAAACATTGGATATGTCTATATAGTCATATCACCAAAACTAATATCCATAGAACCATCCCATCTGGGAAATCCCCCAGAAATCCTTCACGAGAACAAATACATCGATCCAACCTTAAATAAACGTGAGCGCCATTAGTTGAGAAACCTCAGTGTAAGGTGAAAAGGTAGGTACATGAAAGACAGGAATACATCCTCAATACCTGCAGAAGTAATGCCAGAAAATCTTATTTATGGGACATGAATGAGACAGGTGGCTTGAAAACAAAAGCATATATATTTAAACCTAAAAGCCCAACATTGTGCTAAAATAATGATTTACTTGCTATATGAGACTATCGGCAACAAATCCTTTGTTGTTAATCTGAGCACACCACAAAACCAGCCATATTAACTCTACTATTACTGAATACTACTCAGACAAAGGAGGACAAACAAAAGAAAAGAAAAATTGGTGATAGGTATGCACTGATTTCACCTAGAATAGAAGCCAAATGGATGAACGCTTAGACGACCGTAGATATTTGAAGCCCTTTGGCAAGTGTACAAGAGGCAGTGTTTGAGTAGAGAACCTTCCAACCCCTAAATATGTCAAAGATGGGAAAGAGGTTGCTAAGTTGTAAAGGAAAATGAGTAATTTGAACACAAAGAAAATAAAATGTAAAGAAAGCAAATCAATGTTACCTCTACAACACATCGATCATCTCACTGGGGAGGCCCGCGTATGAGCATTTGAACTGTAAGGATCGACATAGAAACTTGAATAAGGAACTATGAGTTCACTTAAGTTCGCATAGTCAACCTCCAAAGCAAGATAGTAATAAAAACAAGGTATTCATAGCAGAGTAAAGGCCAGGTATTCACAGGAGAGTACGCACCTCATATAACATAAACAAAATTTATGTTAGCTAGTGTGGCACCTGTGTCAGTAAGGCTAAGTGACACGAGAGAAATGTAATGTCAACTAGAGGTGCAAGGTAACAGAGGTCACTCGAAATTACACAATGAGAGGAGTACATGACAATTGACAAAGATAAGAATGGATAGGAGGGTTAGGGTTTGGAAGAGGTGTTGTGAACCATCGGATTGCCTCAAATAATCCTAGTCGTTCGCAAGAAACGAGGTCTGCCGCCAATGTGACGAGCACGTGATACCTAGTGTTTTGGTATGTGAGTACGACCCCCAAATGTACCACAGGGTGAATCCTAGGGATTCCACGTGAACAGGGTTCAACTTATATGCAGAGGTGATAAACATACCATCGAACATGAGAAGCACTATACATATTTACCTTTGTTGATGACTGAGAAGAATATAAAATAAACCATAAGGATTACCACACACTACACAAATAACACTGTCCAAGAATTACATTTTGACTCACATATGAGGTTAATGAACAATAATATTTGCAATAATTATATTCCCTTATGTATAAGATTTAACATTGCTAGCGATATAAATAAGTTTATATAGAAAACCTTTGTAATGTGGGTTTTGGAAATATATACTGAAGTATGTTCAAACCACGTAGAAAGGAAAGGTACTAGCATGATAGAAAAGTAAGGTACTAACATGATAGAAAAGTATACTTGGTGATAATGTCTTTGAAAGCTATAATTCTTGTGTACATATTTTCATTTTAAGAAAAAATGAAAATTAAAAAAATAAATTGTTGATTAATGTTGAACAATTATCATTAAGAAGAAGAGGTATGTGATAGAAAGCTTCTTTTTAAGTGTTTTTTTTTTTTGGGTAAATAGTACTAATTGCATGAAATTGTGGTAAAGAAAAAAGTTATTGGTTTGAAGGAAAAAAATAAAAATTTAAATAAGTGACATTTTGTAAATAATAAATTTTTTAATTTCACAACTAATCCAAATTTTGTATGCTTTTTTGAAGATTGATCATCTCGTATTCATTTGTTACATCTTGTAAAAATCCCATAATAGTTGTTAGAAAATTATATATTACAGAGCAATGGAACACATAAAATATTGCAGAAATATAAACGCAGAAAACACATAAAACAAGAGAGACATAGATATACGTAGTTCATCCAGTTTGGGCTACGTACACGGAGAAACAACAAGTCCTTTCTTTTATATTATCCAGTAAACTGAAGAGATACAACCTACAGCATATTCATTGTAATTCCCTTTTCACTCTCAATCTCCTCTCTCTTCCTCACTCAGAATACAGATCTACATAGATGCAATACAATTCCCTCATATATGACAAGGGGTTGCCTTCTAGGGAAAAAACCTTAAATTAAACATAACTTCTACTGTCAGATCTTCGCTTAATGACCGGCCTTGATTGACTACAAAATTACAACATTTTACAAGGAAATCTTACATCTATTCTTAGCTTTGAGGGTGTTGCTCTAGATCCCCCTACCAGGGGGGGCTCCCAAAAGGTCGCAGCCGCCCCCCCTAGAGCCCCATACAATGAATATTTTACAGGCGGCATTGCTGCCCCATTTTGACCTGGGGTCCAATGCGGTGATACTTTTGAATGCAGAAGATAATGAGGCTCCACACCCAACAATATTATCCTAAATGAGGTAGTCTTACATACCTAACTCATTATTCATGAAGAAAAAGACCATTTCTTCTATCACAATTTCTCCACAGCCATTGCAAAATGCAAGTACTTACCACCTTGTATCAATCCTAGTGTAGTTTTCCTCATAATAAAACTAAATACAAAAGAAAATAGTGAAGATGACCAACAACCTTATGAGGATAAGGAAAGGCTCCTATACTTAGTAGAATCTAAATAACATTTGCAATGATTAGGAGAAATTGTAGAGATATGAAAGGCTATAAAGTTTATGCACATGGTGCAAACATCTAGTTGTAACACAACTAATATGCAAACAAATATATGTGACAAGTTTAATTTAACCCTCCAATTGTAATATGGCTAATATGTAAACAAATATATCAACTAATATGCAAACAAATATATGTGGTTTAATTTCACACTCCAATTATAATATGGCTAATATGTAAACAAATATATATCACAAGTTTCATCCGAAAGATGAAATGAAACAAAAAAAATTTAATGATCATTTTGATGTCCAATAAAAAAATAAAATTATAAAGTACAAAAATGAGCTAAAGAAGTGTTATAGGAAATTTTGTAAATTTTCTTAAATGTAATAAGTTAAAAAGAAATAAATAGAGATATTTGTATATTAATTATTTTTGAAATTT
>APFE031577099.1:269319-279593 GCA_000404065.3 Pinus taeda
TCTAGAATGTTTAATTATTTTATGGAGACATTTAGAATTAGTGTATTGTTGTAACAAGATATGTCTCTCCAAAAGTGTCATAACTTAAGCTCTATTTTAGGAGATTTGTTAGCTAGATGGTTTGAATAGAATTTATTGTAAATGGACACTTGTTATTTAATAAGTGATCCATAATTAGAGGTAGGTAGGACATTGAGATTATAAATAGCTCATTGCAAGAGCGTTTGGTTCTTCAGGTGTAAACTCTTGCAAAATAAAATATGTAATTGTTTTTTTCTGATTAATAAAATTATGTGTCTGAGGATACTTCTACCATTATTTTGGTATCAGAGCTCCAATAATGCTGCAGTGGATGTGAAGTGGAGATTCTAGCTCTACAAGTTTGTGGAAACTCCATTGAATTGTTCAGTGAATGATTGGTATGAAATTTGTCATGTTTTTGTTCAGAAGAGAAGAAATTTTATTATTTTAGTGATTTTAGATTTTTTTTAAATCTGAAAATCAATGGTAAGAATTACTGCTACCACCGTTTGGTGAGGAATTCCAGTGTGGAGAAGACTTGGACCTAGAGACATTAAATTCTCTATTGATGGCATAATACAAATCCAACGCAGGGAAAGTGTTGTACTTGTTGTTCCATGTCTTGTAGGTGTAACTTGAGCTCATGGTTCTGACTGCCCAGTCCAGCTAAATCCCTTTGCAAAAGAGTCAATTGTGTAGACAAAGTCATTGCCTCAGTTTTCAAGGTCTAGACTTTGTGTTCCAGCTCTGAGATATAACACATCTTTCTTTCCTTGGAGCGTGCAGTAGGCTGGCGATTGGCGTATCTCACTCACCAGAGGTTGGCCACCATAGATCCGGCCTCTATAGAAAGATCAGATGAAATATTTGGGGGCTACGTGTATTTCCACAAGATTCTTAACAACCAAGAATTCCATCATGAAACTTGCCGGAAGGTGACTAACTGGCAATTTTATTTTCAGGGATTTAAATTATATAATCATCTAGTTCATGGAGTAACTACTGATTTATAAAATTTATTGGGTAATTTGATTAGGAAAAAGGCCATTCACATCTATGAATTTTTGAGGGCAAGCCGATATTTGGTGTGAGCATACTTATGCCGATGCCAAATTCTATGAATATTTCAAAATCTGCATTAAAAGTCTGAATTTGTAATGTAGACCTACAACATCGTATTATTTTTTTCCATCAAATTTGGAAATATTGTCACTCGATTTCGAACTCAAGCCCTGCTTCCTACTATTTTTTGCTTCGATCTTGAAATCTTAGGCCAGTTCTATGGGTGTCTTTTTTAGGACAATGTGGAGTAGATCAAGACAGGCTTGGTCGTTGGATTTGCAAGCTTATAATGTGCTTAAATCAATTTGTTTCAATCAATATTTGCTCACCTTGGAGTTCAACCTCGATTTGAGCTTTGGTTGCGATAAGTGCAAGTCATACGGTTTCTCCTGATCTACATGTTAATGTGGATCTGTGTTTTGTTTACTTAACTTGTGTCGATGAAAATTACATGAGCTTGAGGAAAGGTGGCCTTCTCCTATATGACATGGACCCAGTTCACCTGAAACCTTATTGAAGGATGCTTTCAGATTCATTCAAAATGTTAGCAAGAACCCTGCCAGCAAGAACCCTCCAGAAGGCAACCCAAACCAGCAAGAAGCTAGCATGAGCTAGCTAGTAGCTAGTGTGGAGGACAACTTGAAACAAAACGTTTAGCCTATTAAAGAGTTTTTATATTTGAAAGTTTATAGCTGAATTGAAGCTTGAATAAGCAAAGAAATAAGAAATATTTTTTAATTTTGTAATGTTAATGGAGTGATAAGTATTTTTTCCATTGTTTGTAATTTTGTGAATCTTGTGGAGTAATAAGGTGATTTGTAAATTTTTTTGGAGTAATAAGGGGATTTATATTCTAATTTTTTGAAGGGATAATTTTAACTCAAAGTAATTTTACTTTGAGGGGGGGTAACTTTTTTTTACCAAGTTTTGCAAGAACATCATTGTAAAAGTCAAATTTTGAAAGTTACCTTGTAATTTTCGAGAAATTGACTAGAGCCAACTGCAAAGTTGAATCATGTTTCTCCTAATTTAACGACTATATGAGGGTCAAGGCCAAGCTCCGATAGATCGTGTTTTTTGTGTGGTGTGTTGAGTTGCTCATCTTGACATTTTTTGTTCTGATTCTTCGTACAAAGCTTCAATGCTACAATGTCTAAGTTGATTAATTTGTTTTCTGATTCCGACAAACTTGAAGGCACAAAACCTTATAAATCATCGCACCAACTCATTGAAAGCACTCTCATTTACAATGAATTATGGTAGGGAATATGTGATGGAGATATTAAGCCAAATAAACCCACAGATGCAGTTACACTAGCAAAATGGGAAGTTAAGAATGCCAAAGCCTTAGCTCTTATGAAATCTTCTGTGAATGATGAAATGTATGTCCATATAGAAAATGATACAGATGCATGGACTGCTTTGAAAAATTTTAAAGACCTCTTTGATACTCAGCCTGAATCAAAGAGAGTTGATCTACAATTAAAATTGTTGCACCAAAAATTGACTGAAGGAGGTGACGTTCTTGAATATATATCAAGACTTAAGAATATTAGGCAGGAAATCATTAATGATGGTTTTCTAGCACCAGATGATAGCTTTATGGTCACAATTGTAATTGCTAGACTTCCTTCTTCCTACACACATTTTTTGGAGACTGTACAATTAACTTGGAAATTAGAGAAACTAAAGTTTGATGAGCTCTGCAAGGTGTTGATCCAACATGATAAAACCTTTGGGAAGAAGAAGAAAGTTCGTGAAGATGTTTTTTTTCACAGAGGGAAACACTAGTAAATCATGAGCAGAGAGTTCTCGAGCCAGAGGTAGAGGGAATCAGAATCAAGTAGAACATAATGTACAAAGTCGAGGTCGAAGCCAAAGCAGAGGAAACAACTTTAACAAAGGCAACAGTTTAGGAAGGCTTAATTTTCAAGGTAGAGCAAACAACCAAGGAAGATGAAATTTTCAGGGACAAGGAAATAATAATCAAGGTAGAGGACAATCTCAACATTGAAGTCAAAGCAGAGGTAGAGGACAATCATCAGGAAGAGAAAGAGACTTAAAGTCAAATTGTGTGTCGAATATGTAACAAATTTGGCCATTATGTTGAAGATTGTTGAACATCTCTTAATAAAATTCCCAAGTTTTAGTAAGATTCTGCGCAATTTGCTAATGATCAAGATGATGATAACTCAGAATATGTTTTTACTTCCTCACTAGCATCAGAATTTTCATCACATCTTAGAAGTGATTATGAAGATGCCTGGATCTTGGATTCGGGGGCAACTTAGTACATGACTTCTTGACGTGATTTTTTTTTGGAATTTTCAAGAGTGCCAGCTTAATTCCATTTTTCTTGCTGATGATACAAAACATACTCCTTATGGAAAAGGAGAAGTTAAATATTTTCTCCCAGGCATTCGAGAAAAAATGATTTCCAATGTATGGTATGTACCAACTTTTAAGAAATTTTTTCTCTCTTTAGTCATGATTCGACAAGTAGGACATTAGGTGATTATGGAAGATTGTTTAGTAAAAATTAATTCAGTAAAACAGAGATTGAAAACTGTCATGAAAGGTTATGAAGATGGAAAACTGTTATGGATGAAATGGGATAGTTATTCCAAGGCATTATGATTTTGGAGGGGTAGTGACTATAGGTATTTCACATGTAAAACTATGGCATGTAAGATATGGAAATTTAAATTTTCAGAGTCATTCTCAATTGTAAAAACAAGAAATGGTTAAAGGAATTCTCACTTTCAAAAGGGAAAATTCAAAATGTGAAGCTTTCATTTATGGCAAACAAAGTCAAGAAAGTTTTCCAACAATTTCATGGCATGCAAATAGGCGGCTACAACTAGTTCACAGTGATGTTTGTGGACCACTACAAACTTCGTTTGGTGGTTGAAAATATTTCTTACTATTCATTGATGATTTTAGTAGAATGACTTGTGTTTACTTCTTGAAGAAAAAGTCAGAAGCATTTGAGATGTTTAAAATGCTTTGCCAACTTGTTGAAAATGAAGTCAAAGAAAAGATATGTACTCTCAGAACAAATAATGGGGGACAATTCACTTCAAATGAATTCAAAACTTATTGCAGTGAAAATGGAACAAGACGACATCTTACTAATGCTTACACTCTACAAAAAAATGGAGTAGTCAAAAGAATGAATCGCACTTTGTTAGGAATGGCATGATCCATGTGAACTTTCAAGAGGTTAAGTCCAACATATTGGGTAGAAGCAATACATACAATTGTCTACTTAAGAAATAGATCTCCAACTACTTCTTTAGATGGAATCACACTTTATGAAGCTTGGTTTGGTTTCAAACCTTGAGTTAAACATATTAGAGTTTTTGGATCAGTTTGTTATGCCTTAGTTACAAAAGAAAAACGAACTAAGCTTCACTCAAGAAGTTTAAAATGCACAATGATTGGCTATTCTGATGAGGATAAAGGGTACAATCTTTTGACCAATGTTAGATTTATTGTGAGTAGGGATGTCATCTTTGATGAAACAAAAGTTAAGAGTTGATTAGAAACTTTTTGGCGAAATCACATAATTGATCATTTGTCGACGCGTTTCGAACCAACTAGTGTGGTTCATCGTCAAGACAAGTTGAAGATACAGACCCAGTTTAACGTGTTATATAGTCTAAGCAGAGACTCCAACGGCTAGAAAGACTAACTGCTAATTTTCAACCTAAGGACCCCAGTCAAACTTCCTTTAACTAAATTAATATTAATAATCTTTATAATTAATATTATATCTAAGGAGTCAAGTAATTTGGTTAAAAAAACCGAACCGGGTCAGATATTAAATTTATCTATTTAATTTAAATTATTAAAAATATAGTTATTATTAATATTTTTCAATTCCTAATAATAATATATTTAGTGTCAAGTTATTAAATCATTGGTTAGATATTAAATTTATCTATTTTATTATTTAAATCATTAATAAAAATATATATTATTAATAAAATTAAATTATATAATATATATATATATATATATATAGATATAGATATAGATATATATATATTTATAATATTTTTTCATTTTTTAATTCTTAATAAATAATAATATATGTCAAGTATTATATTCATTGGGTTTAATATTAATTTTATCTACTTATCCTATTTATTAATTTAATATATATAATATTAATAAATTAATAATATATATATTAAATTATTAAATAAATATATTATTAATATATATATATATATTTATCTATTTTATTATTTAAATCATTAATAAATATATATAATTAATATTTTTCAATTCCTAATATAATAATATATTTAATGTTAAGTTATTAAATCCATTATATAAATCTCTAGAAAGAATATATTTACTAAAAAATAGATTGGATCAATGGTTAGTTAACAAACTAAACCATTTAATTATTTAAAATATTATATATACCTGTATATCTATATATAAATCTATATATATAAAATATATCCATCTAAATATATACGTATATAAGAATTAATATTTTCAATACTGACATTCTCATATAATTATTTAATGTATAAATAAATAATAATATATATATAATATATATATATATATATATATATATAATATAATATTCAAATGTTATACATATATAAATATATCACCTAATTAGTATTTTTCAAAACCTCATCCCAATAATATTTATATTATTTAATGTTTGGATAAATTAATATATATAATAAAACAATTTTTCCTATATTTTATTTATTAAGGCTAGTTTAAATTAACTTAGAATTAAATAAATTTTTTTAATTAAATGAATAAATGGAAAATTAATATTGAATAGTTACGAGAATGTATATTTTAGTATATTCATTAATTGTAAATATATCCTTAAACATAGCATTAGGCTGTTAAAAAACTGAGGCTAATCGAAAGCTAAATTAAATACCATCCATACTAAGGTTAGTATAATTACTTTAAAACATATTAAGTTAAAAATTCCCATTAAAAAAATCTTCGAATAACAGGGAAATAGATGGGATTAAATCAAACCATAAGGACAAAAATTAAAAGGAGAACAAATCAAAACACGAATAGATTGAGAAAAGGATACAACAAACCCAAAGGAAAACAACTCTTAAGGAGGGGAAACAAGAAACCCAGAGATCTTACCAAGAAGGGATTGCGGAGGCTAGGAAGACAGGGCTGGGACCCAGCAGCTGCTGATCTTCCAGCCATCATCCCTATTAAGATTATTCGGCCTTTTTTCAATCTCCAGGGCCTCCCTAAACTTGCGATGGTGAAACTGAGCAACCCTAGCAATGACTTGAGCCTCTTCGACACATACATGATGCATCGTCTTCTCGGCATGTTCCGCAAGGGCTGAGGATTTGGTCCTCCCATGCCTCAAGTCCGCTGAATGCTCGCTAATCCTTTGATTGATAGAGCGACCTGTTTCACCAATATACGGAATCCCGCAAGAACAAGGGATGACATAGACGCCCTTCATGTCTTTAGGGTCAATAGGATCTTTTACAGATCCAGGGAGCTACGGATGGTATTAAGAGGTCTAAAGGTTGCGGGCACATCAAACTTTCTCAGAATCCTCGCAATCCTATCCGTGGTCCCCTGGATATAAGGAAGGTTAACTCCCATGACACGATCCTTAGGATCCCTACGGATTGACGGCTCCTTCTTAGCCTTGAGGAAGGCCTTTTGACCCAGGTGTCTATCGTAACCATTTTTCACAAAGACATCTAGGAGATGAGCCTTCTCCTTTTCCAAGCTCTCTTCATCAGAGATTCTAACAGCATGGGTGGCAAGAGTGCTTAGAACACCGATCTTTTGAGCTGGGAAGTGATGGGAAGAAGCATGCAAGTATTGCTCAGTATGCGTCTTCTTCCTAAACACTTGATGAGAGAAAGAACCATCCGCTTTCTTAGAAATGAGAACATCCAAGAACGGAAGACAACCATTGTCTTCTTTTTCCATCGTGAATTTTATGGCAGCAGACTGGTTATTAAGATGATTGAAGAAATGATCCATCTCATCAGGACCATGAGACCAGACAACACCAGTGTCATCAACGAATCTTTTCCAAAGCTTTGGAAGGAGACGAGAAGAGGCCAAAGCTTTAGACTCAAAATCCTCCATAAAGAGATTGGTGACTACCGGGGACAAGGGGGAGCCCATGGCAACCCCACAAGTCTGGTCATAGAATTCTCCTTCGAAGCTGAAAAAGGTGGAGGTAAGGCACAGCTCAACCAATTTTGCCGTATCATGGTCGGTGAGCTTGTAAATCACCTTCATGGCCTCATTGATAGGAATACAGGTGTAAAGAGAGACCACGTCGAAACTTACCAAAATGTCCTCGGGCTCCAGCTTAACCCTTTTTAGATCATCAATAAAGGAAGTCGAGTCTTTGACGAAGGACTCAGTATGACCAACCAAGGGCCTCAATTTAGCGGCAATGAACTTGGCTAGGAGGTAAGTCGGACCACCTATGGTGTTGACAATGGGTCTCAAGGGGACCCCTTCCTTATGGACCTTCGGAAGGCCATAAATTCTAGGAGCAATGGGGTTTCCCTCAATAAGCTTTTGGGATAGAGGAATAGTGGAATTGCAAGATTTTATTGCAAGAGCGACTGCTCTGGATACCTTCTTAAGGGGATTCTTTGAAAGCTTCTTGTAACTTCCACTATTACAGAGATGATCGAGCATCTTATTTCTGTAATCACTCCTATCCATAATGACGGCAGCCCCACCTTTATCAGCTTTCAAGACCACGATTTCCCGATTCCTGTTCAAGGCCTTTAAGGCCTCAAACTCAGTCTTGCTGATATTGCTACGGGGAGGCTTAGCCCTCCTTAGGGCCACGGCACAATCTTGCCTAATTGTGTCTTTAATCCTATCCGGAAGGTTCTTAATGCCAAATTCGACATCACAAATGATGTCATCAACAGGGATTTTCCTGGGAGCTAAGGCAAAGTTAAGACCCTTCCCTAAGAGACTAAAAACCGCAGGAGGAAAGGAGAAACTAGACAGATTTAGAACCTTATTTCCTTGACCCGAAACCCTCTCAGAACTGCCCTTGATTCTAATACTACCAATATGGTTACTATTTCCATACTCAGCTTCATTATTCCGACCCTCTATATTATTTTTAAAATTATCAAATTTACAACTATTATTATTAGTAACCAAACCATAATCATTTTTATTACCTTTATCATAATAGTTCCTTAGGCAATCTTCATTAATATTATTAACAAGCCTATCTTCGATAATACCCTTACCCTTACCTTTATCTATATTATTATAACCCTCTTTATTTTTACCATCAAAAAGTTAATAAAATAATCCTTATTAATATTATTAACTCCACTATTTATGTTAATATTATCACCCCCACTATTCATGTTAAAAACAATACTATCATCTATAATACCATCGCCCCTACCTTTATTGTTATACCCCTCCATATTATTGTTATTAAAATAGTTAATAAGGTGATTCGAATTAATATTATTAACCCCACTATCTATGTTAATAATATCACCCCCACTATTCATGTTAAAATCAATACTAACATCCATAATACTATGGCCCTTACATTTATTGTTATAACCCTTCATCTTATCGTTATTAATGCCGTTATCTTTATTGTTATAGCCCTCCATATTATCGTTATTAGAATAGTTAATAAGGTAGTTCGAATTAATATTATTACCACCACTAACTCCATTAATATAATCGCCCCCACCATTCACGTTAAAGATACAAGACCGAATAGAATTCCATCCACCAGCATTGTCAATTAACTTACTAACACAGTCACCTACCGCGGCGCTCTCCATGGGTAACCGACTTCCATCCTCCGCAACCTGCTCCTGGGAACCCGCCAACTGAGTGAACTGCGCCTTCGGCTTATAGCAAACGTCCAAATTAGAGCCTACGAGGGCCGAACAGTCCGGAGATTTCACACCCGCTTGTAACTGAACCGTATCACCACCATTCTGTCTATTCCTACCGGATGCATCACCAACAATCACCGCGGAAACATTGGCCTGGGCATTCTGAGGCTCGACCAGAGATTGCTCGTCCGAATCCGCCGACATCTCATCTGATTCTTTAAACAAACAGGCTGGGTTCTTCTGATCTGCCGCGCTCAGAATTTGGGAAGGCTTGAACTGACCTATTGAAAACCCACGGGACTGTCCAACCATGATCGAATCCGCCGCGTTCTGTCCATAGTCATCACCACCTTGCGCAGGCCGACACCCATCAGCACGCAGATTCGCCAAAGCATTGTCCACAACAGAAATGCCCTTCAATCGATCGGAGCCGGCGGTGGGCAGATCAGGACAACCCGCATATGAGCTGCTCAGAACCCAAGACCTCAGGGAGGAGACCTGATTAACAGAGATCCGACTCCCTGCACCCATAACAGAAGAACGCCCTGAGTCCAGATCAGAGCAACCAGCGAGTTTTTTAAACTTGGCAGACTGCCTCATCTTCAGCAATTCTTCCAATCTCATGGATTTTAATGCCGAACATGCATCGATTCTGGACCAGAGAGAAGCCGGGAAATTATTTGACAGCTCCAGATGAGCAGCCAAAAGAAGCCTGGACAGATGATCCAAATCTTTTCTTACCCTGCAAATCTCTGATCTGACCAACCCTAAGCTAGCCTTGAAAAAAACACACTGATTCCTAGGCACATTGAGGCTATGCTTAATCCTGGCAAAACTAGGAATAATCGAAGAGTCTTTGCATCGCTTAAGAAATACTAGATCAGACTTTAACTTTGTGACCTGCATGCGTGTCCGCTCGAAACGATGAACCTTTTTAGCAGCGGCCTCTCCGTGCAGGGAAATTATTAAGGAATTTAGACTTCTGTGATCCATAGCATTTGATTAGAAACTTTTTGGCGAAATCACCTTGTCGACGCGTTTCAAACCAACTAGTGTGGTTCATCGTCAGGACAAGTTGAAGATACGGACCCAGTTTAACGTGTTATATAGTCTAAGCAGAGACTCCAACGGCTAGAAAGACTAACGGCTAATTTTCAACCTAAGGACCCCAGTCAAACTTTCTTTAACTAAATTAATATTAATAATCTTTATAATTATTATTATATCTAAGGAGTCAAGTAATTTGGTTAAAAATAAACAGAACCGGGTCAGATATTAAATTTATCTATTTAATTTAAATTA